>JSYV01000735.1:0-72822 GCA_000787455.1 Evansstolkia leycettana | reverse complement strand
GAAGCAGGTTCTTCAGCAGAAGTAGGCTCTGCTGCTGCTGCAGCTTCTTCAGCAGCAGGTTCTTCAGCAGCTAGTTCTTCAGTGGCTGGCTCTTCAGCTGAAGTAGGCTCTGCTGCTGCAGCTTCTTCAGCAGCAGGTTCTTCAGCGGCAGGTTCTTCAGTGGCAGCTTCTTCAGGAGCAGGTTCTTCAGCAGCAGGTTCTTCAGCGGCAGCTTCTTCAGCGGCTGGTTCTTCAGCGGCAGCTTCTTCAGTAGAAGCAGGTTCTTCAGCAGAAGTAGGCTCCGCTGCTGCTGCAGCTTCTTCAGCAGTAGGTTCTTCAGCGGCAGGTTCTTCGGTGGCTGGTTCTTCAGCAGCAGCTTCTTCAGCGGCTAGTTCTTCAGCTGCAGCTTCTTCAGTAGAAGCAGGCTCTTCAGCAGCTGGTTCTTCAGCAGAAGTAGGCTCCGCTGCTGCTGAAGCTTCTTCAGTGGCTGGTTCTTCAGCAGAAGTAGGCTCTGCTGCTGCTGCTGCTGCTGCTTCTTCAGCAGCAGCTTCTTCAGCGGCAGGTTCTTCAGCGACAGGTTCTTCAGCAGCTGGTTCTTCAGTAGCTGGTTCTTCAGCAGACGTAGGCTCTGCTGCTGCTGCTGCTGCTTCTTCAGCGGCTGATTCTTCAGCGGCAGCTTCTTCAGTAGAAGCAGGTTCTTCAGCAGAAGTAGGCTCCGCTGCTGCTGCAGCTTCTTCAGCAGCAGGTTCTTCAGCAGCAGGTTCTTCAGCGGCTAGTTCTTCAGCGGCAGCTTCTTCAGCGACAGGTTCTTCAGCGACAGGTTCTTCGGCGACAGGTTCTTCGGCGGCAGGCTCCACCGCAGGCTCCTCGGCGACAGTTTCCTGTTCAGTCGGTTCCACCACAGGAGTTTTCTCGAGTCCTGAGTCCTCTTTAGCGGTGTCCACGATCGCCTCCTCAGCGGCAGGCGCTTCAGCAACAGGCTTGGGAACCTGTTCTTCAGCAGTGACAGTTTCCGAGGATGGCTCCACTGCCGCTGATTCAACTGTAGCAGACTCTTCTGCAACAGGCTCCTTGACAGTCAAGTCCTCAGTAGTCGCATCCTTGGCGAGTGGTGCTTCAGCAACCTCTTCGACTGGTTCTGCCTGCGCCACCGCTTCTGTGGCTTGGGCTGTGGGCTCTTCCAGAGCTGCTTCATCCTTCACGGACTCCACAACAGGCTCTTCGACGGCTTCCGCGGCGGGCGTCTCTTCAGGAACGGTTTCTGCTACAGCTGATGCTTCGATAACTGGTTCGGCTACCGATTCAGCAGCCGCCACTTCCGTTGAGGAATCAACGGTAGGCTCGGCGGTTACTTCCTCGACAACCGACTCCTTAGGATCAGCTTCGATGGTGGCATCTTCGCTTGCAGGCTCCTCGGTTGCTGGCTTCTCCTCGGCGTCCTGTGCAATCTGTTCTTCAGGAGTAGTTTCCTCCACAGATGGCTCAACAGCTGCAGGAGGGTCGGCAACAGGGTCCTCGGCTTCTGTTGCCTTGACAGCTTCCTCTGAAGCTGGCTCCTCAACGGTCTCTGTCGCAGACTGAGTAGTAGGTTCTTCAGGGACAGGTTCGGAGGTAGTATCAATAGCGGCTTCTTTTACCGGCTCGGCGCTGTTGATTTCCTCTTTAACCGGCTCAGTAACTGTTTCCTCTGCTACAGGCTTGACAGACTCTTGAGCCTGTGCAGCTTCCTCTGAAACTTGCTCCGCGGCTGGTTCCTCTGTAGTAGTTTCAGCAACAGGCGCTTCTGTAGCAGGCTCCTCCGGAAGTGGCTCCTCTGCAGCAGTGGCCGCTGGCTCTTCTACCGCTGATTCTTCAGGCTGGGCCTCTTTCTCTCCTGGCTGTTCCAGAGCTGCCTCCTCTGCAGCAGTGGCCGCTGGCTCTTCTACCGCTGATTCTTCGGGCTGAGCCTCTTCCTCTGCTGGCTGTTCTGGAGCTGCCTCCTCTGCAGCGATTTCAACTGGCTCGTCAGCTGTCTGCTCTGCAGTCACTTCCGCTGCGGTAGATTCCTCGGTCTCTTCAGAGATCGGTGCCTCAGCGGTTGGTTGGACAGCAGGTTCATCAGGCTTGGACTCCTCTTCTGTTGGTTCCTCGGCGACAGGCGTCTCCACGGCAGTCTCCTCGCCCTGTTCAGGAGCAGGCTCTCCAGTTGTGGGTTCGGCTGTAATTTCCTCGACCTTGGTCTCGGCAACGGCTTCTGGCGCGGATGGTTCTTTTGCATCTTCAGCTGCAACCTCATTTGCAACTGGCTCCTCGGCCGTGGATTCCTTGGGATCTTCAGCCACCTTCTCTTCCAAGGAGGGTTGCTCTTCAGTCTCAAGGTCTTCAGCGACTGGCTGCTCTGCAACAGCCGCAGTTGTCTGCTTCTCAACCTCTTCAGCAGGAACAACCTCCTCAGTGGCCGGTTCTTCGGTTACTGGTGCCTCTGTCGCGGTCTCAATTGCAGGGGGCTCTTCGATCTTCGACTCTGCAGGATCAATTTCTTCTGAAACAGGCTCTGCTACAGGCTCCTCAGCAACGGCGTCATCTTTCATCTCTTCGGTAACTGGAGCTTCAGAAACCTCCTTCGGCTCGGGTTGCTCCTCCGTTTCCTTGCTGTCGGTGGCTGTAGACTCGGTCGTTTCAGACGCGATCGCCTCCGGGGCCTCAACTTCGTTGCTCTCCGTACCAGGCTCTGCTTCCTTAACCTCGGTGGCAACAGCTGTTGCCTCTTCCGCAACAGGATTTTCCTCTACAGGGGCAGGCTCAACGGCTTCCATTCCGTTGACTTTGGGCTCGACGCTGGATTCGGGAGTGGCTTCTTCCTTGGTCTCCCAAACCGCCTCCTCCTTGGTTTCAGCTTCCGTAACTTGCTCAACGCTAGGCTCGTGAATTTCAGGGCCATCATATACGGCAACAGCATCCGCGTCGACCTTCTCTGGAACAGCCTCGACAGCAGCCTCATCATTGGTAGCTTCCTCCTCACCCTTCTCAGCGACACCGTTCGCGAGGGTCTGCTCGTCAGCTTCAGCCTTAGATTCAACGTCGGCAGCAGGAGCGACGGTTGAAGTAGAATCAGCAGGCGATTCCACAACCAGAAGGTTGTTGGTAAGACCATCATCGTCGGTTGCTGTAAATTGACGGAACATGCCAGGTTAGCTTCATCTGTACCTCGGAATAGGAAGTGGAAAGTTTGATTAAGCTTGAGAAAAAAAAAAAAGAACTTGCGTACTATTTGCTACAATGTCATCATGGAACCAGTTGCCCTCCAAGCCCTCCCGGAATCGATATTGATATTTCCCCTCTGGTAACTCAAACTCGCGCGAGAAGAGATACCCCGTCTCATTGCCATTGGCCTCCCCGTTCTCCTTCTCATCCGATGCTATCGGCTCGGCGGTGAGCTCGAGAAGCTCCCATGCGGGATCAGAGAAGGTGCCAGCAACATAGATGGCAGGGGTATCAGTTGGGCGACGGATGGAGATGGTGACAGCTTTCTTCCCAATTGTCTGGGCCATTATTGGTCGTGAAAATCGTAACGGTCGTTAATAACAAAAAAGGAGAACTCCACGGGATTCAAGGAAATAGAAAACACAAAACACGATTACACAGTACGATTTCTGTCAAAGCTGTGAAGCTTTTTGGAGAGGCTTCAAGAGATGATATCGGTATAATGTACAGAACGAAACAAGACCTTGTGAAGCTCTCCACGAACCACACAAGGATGGGGATTGGAGGGGAGAGAGAGAGATCGAGGAGGGGTAAGAGGGAATTGGGAGTTGAACCGGGAGAAGGGAAAGGACATTCAAAAGGAGAAGGGCGGATGACACAGAAGAAAATTTAGACCACGAAGTAGCTCGTTCGCAGCACCTCCAGGCCGCAATCCGCGGAAACAATAATGGCTTATGGATGATGGAGCTCCAGACAAACGAAGTACTCTGTCTGGCTTAGCGGGGACCTGTTGTCACAGTGATAGACCATAGACCCATTTAGCTTGTACAAGTCGAATAATAGTTCCGACCTCGGTTCGAAGTAGTACTCCGTAAAGGATTAGGATAGATCGATAGTGGCCTCCAGGGCATGGACTGGTACTCGAGGACTCGAGGTCTCAATTCCGTTATCTGTGTCTGAAAGACCGTTGGCCGAATACTGCACAGTGCAGGTTGTACTCCTGTTTTTCCCTTCTGCCCCTCCATTACAGCAGGGTACTCTGTACTGCGAGCGAGCTCTCATGCGGAGCTTCAGGAAAATGCGGTGAGAACCAGGGCTTGGAGTGTCTGCAAGTGCTCATTCGCCTCTGCCAAACAAACAGACGAACTAGCGCCGTCTTGCAGCTTAAAGATGCGGAAACCAGAAAGCTTCAGGCACGGGCGGCTGGACTGGAAAAAAAAAATTCGCTTTAGTGGAGTAGTAAAAGCGCTAGAGAAAGGTACTACTCTGTAAACAGTCAGTAGCCTTTCGGTCTATCAAATCCTAGACTTTGCTCGACTCCGCTGACTCTCCACCGTCATATTCAGGCAAGACAAGACTGACTGCGAAGAAGCAAGCCATGATAAACAAAGAGATGGTGCTTTCATGCAGCATGCTCATATGTTCTGTGTGTTTGTTGGATCTGGAGATTGTCAAGGTGAAAGGAGGATTTAGGTATGGAGTACTTAGTGCGCTTCCAGTACCAGAGTTCAAAGACATTCGTTTCTTGGAACGGTCGCTTTCGTCCCGAGAGGTGCCCTTCCGGAACTTGGGCAGGCTGCCGCAGCCTCATTTGTTGAGATGATCCTGGGCATCAATAATTGCAACCAGACTGGCCAATCATGATCGATCAGTATGGTTGCCGAACGCACTGTTTGACATGACAGCCTGTGGTGTTGTAACGCTCATTGCTCCTCTGTCGCCCTCGAACTTCCTTCAAGGCCATGCATGACAGTTCTGAATACGACGGGCTGCATTAGAGACCACACACGATGTGGACTGTAGCTCCTGCATATCATTGTTGAGTCACAAAATTCGAGAAATCATCCCACTATATATTTCTACGATTGAATGATCAAGTGTAAATCTTTTTTTTTCTCCAAGTCAACTCCACCTTCACCCTTCATTACTGTACAGTATAAAGATAAATATCACAATCTCTCCAGCACACTGGGCATTAGAAATTATCATTCATGCGCTGTACTAATGGAGTGGCAACGTATCCTTGGAGAAAAGGTGTTGGCAAGTCTTGCCAGCTGGCAGGGTAACATGGATGCAGTCAGTCGTACCATCCGGAGTGCCACGACTCGATCAAATCGAAAACGACAGTGGATACATTTTGTGGTTTCTATGTATCTGGGATGTGCTTCCTATATGAGATTATTAAAGATTCTGTTGGCACTCTCCCGTCGACATCCCTCCATAATGTAGGCTAAAGTGCCCATGCATCTGCGCGCTTGTGCCCAACATCTGCAAAGCATACATTCCCCCCACATTTGGTCAAATCGATGTTCGAGCCACATGTAACTATTCGATTAAAGCTTTCACCCATTCTGTGTATAGAGACGTGGCAAATGAACTTTATCATGGCTTTGATGTCTTGAATGTCACTGGTACCCGATATCCATGTTGCGAGACAGGGTATTGCGATGAGTGCCTCCTACAGGTGTAGACTATAATACTGACATCATCTCTTAAGTAATTGTCTGCAGATATGCACATACTCTACTCCACTGTATATGCGTGCCAACCTCTGATGGAAACCGCAGGGCAAATGAACATGTATGTTTTTATGCACTCCGCAAGGGCACATTTGGTCGAGATGTACTCCGTATACGTATTCCTGTTTCGAGCATGAGATCCTCATCATGCAAAGATCACGTGTAATGCACAGTTCCAGGATTCGATGGAACAAATCAAATTGAAGTCAATTGGTTCGAATCGGCCAGGCCAAAAGAGAATTGTGTATAGACTGCAGAATCAGTCAACATCATTGCTTCAAGAAGAGAGGTCCGTACTCCCAAACCACTCGACATCAAGCACAGATATGAACAAACATTATGTCTATTTCGTCGGATCCAGTCCCCTAAAAGGACCATCACAGAATGAATCACATATTATTCTAAGCGCCATCAGTATACAAAACTCGCTTATCTTGTCATCCGATTGTATATGTACGACCCGAAATGGCTCCTTGGTCAGTTCCGGACATTTGAAAACAAGCGTCTCATGTCTCACTCGGATTGACACAGACACGCGCAAAGAAGGACAGAAGATCTATTAGAGAATGGGTGAAAGCAGATTGAGGAAAGGCGAGGTATATCATATAAAGGCACAGTGAACATAGGAAATAAGTTGAGATTACAAGACAATGGAAAACACGCTGAAATGCACAAACCTGCTGTTCAACCTCGACACCGATCTATATGGATTGAGAACAATGGGGTTTCAGAACGGAGAGAATGCAAGAATAACAGACGGACAATGAGGCGCTCTTCTGTAGGGCAATCGCTGAACAGGACAAATGGTTGCATGGAAGGCAAAATGAGAGTGGCTGAGCCAAAAAGAAAGCGACACAGAATATCTTGAACAGAAAAAAAAGATGCAGATATGGAATCTTCAAAAAATCTCCAAATCCTCAAACTCCACGACCAGGCCATCGCCTACACCGGTGGCGGCGGAACTCCTCAATGTAGACCCGTTCATTGTCTCCCACATCGTTTCGCTACGAGAGACACCCGTCGGACGACTAGCATAGACCCCGACGTGGACGCACTTGTCTTCAACACCGTAGAAGAACCACGTTACCTCCCTCAACTTCTTCCACGTGCTGCCAACCGCACCGGGAGTCGTAGCATACGGAGAGATGGAGGGAATCTGGTACCAGATCCACAGGGAATGACCAATGCGCTCTAACTTGATACGCAGGGAAGTAATGGCTGTTGCGCCGTTTGGCAGACACAGAGGTGAAAGACACCAGTCTGCTCCGTCAGAGGTTGCGCTGACGGAAGATGCATTCACAGTGCCAGAACAGAACTCCATTCCGGCCTTGACCCATTTGCAAGGACGGGTGATCTGCGAGAAGCTTTGACGACCTGATCTCGTTGTCGAAACCAGTTGAGAATTGTCTGAAGCAATCGACTGACCGGGGGCAGCGCCAGCAAAGATGACCAGCCCCCCTTGATCCCATTCCATCTCCCAGTCAGCGCTCACAGTGACTTCCGCGACAACAAAAGGCTGCCGTAGCGACGTAAACACTATCGGTGCGGTCGATGTGTCTCCATTTGGCGGTTTTCGCCAGAGATCGGTATTTGGACCCGCGGTGAGTGTAAAGTACTCCATGCATCGAGGGAGTGAGAATGTCGAAGGCAAGTTCAGTGCCGTGAACGACGAGCCATCTGGAGGCATCTCGTAGCTTGTGTGCAAGGACCAGCAGTCCCGTCTCAACTACTTTGTCTTCTCTCTCTGTGTCTGTCACTCTTCCTCTTCTGTTTTGCCTTCTTCTTTATCGCGGTTCTTTATCAGGGACGTATTAGATATGCGATTGAGCATGACCTCGAGGGTCACGTATCAGCGCAGACAGGGCAAGAACAAAAGATACGGGATCAAAACAACTAGGGGAATTCCGCTCGGGGCATCCAGTTATTCTGAAGCAAGAAGTAAAGGCTTGGAAATTCCGAGTGAGTTGTACAGAATTGACGGGATTGAAAGCGTGATAAGCAGAATGGAGGCTGACTGTCAACAAAGTGAAACAGGGCGGCAGGCGTTTCAAATAGGAGTCAGAGCGCAGACTTTCAACAAAACAAACAATACTCAAGGATGACGCTGATCGACATGTACAAAGAAAGATGAGAAAATGCCCTTTTTTCTGATAAGTTATGCAAACTGTGGTGTCGAGATGCTGCAGAGACCTGTCGCTATCACACACGAAATAGTTGGCCTCGCCTTTTGCTGTGCGTTGGGGCCACGGAGCAAGGAGGCCGCATGCGGTTCGCAAGGTGCCGGAATAGAACGATCTCGATATAATAGCAACCTAGACTTTAGACAAGACGAAGATTAGATATATAACTGAATTGAATTTCGACATCTGACGAAGAAAAGCAATAAATGGATCAGAACGTGGTGAAGGAGTTCTCGAGTCGTAGTACTTATATCAAGGCAAATACCTGGACACGGATGTGACAAGAGTGATGCTACAGTCGTTTCGTTCCTCGTCGCCCAACCTTGCCACTATCCTGGGACCGATGGTCTCAGGGTGAACCCTGCTTGCTGGGTCATATCGCGCTCCATCAATCACATTCTATGCGTTTTCGCCTTGGATGGGTCGCCGACAATCTGGTCAGTGGCGCGTTTCTCTTCGAGAGAAAGAGTCCAGCATCGCCCTCACGGGAACAACTCATGTTTGCTTCCTGGCGGCTGGAGGAGAACTCATCGAAGAACCACACAAACACTCCACCAAAAGTGGTGGGGAGTTTACACAGATACAGCTGAAATTCATCCGACTAAATCAGTGGATGGCTGTTCAGTTCACCAAGGAAGACTCCGTCTGGCTGGGTTCAAACTGAACTAAAGATGGGAAAGATGGACGGCTCGATGGAGGACATGAAGACTTGACAATAATAATAGCTCAACCCTCCCCATTCTCGCCACAGGCTGGCATCATCGGACTTTTGCGATGCGGCGAATCCTCAAAGACCGCGGGGTATGTTCAGATCTCCTTCTGATTGACTGCGGGTTGCAACAAACGTAGCATAGTACTTGCTTGGGAACATCTAGCTGGAGCCGACTGGGAAGTGCTGAGCGGCGTAAGAAGATGCAGCATAATATGCCATTGATTTCTACAATGTAGCAGGGGGGAGCTGAGACCATAATCGCACTTTGACATAACAAAGACCAGTTGGCCACGGTACTGGCATCTACTCGATCGGTATCCATGACGATCTGTTGAACAGCAGGTTTTCGGAGTTAGCGGCAGCACACCAGCCATTAATTTAGAACATACAGCAGCGACGCAGGCGAGTCCATCACTCCAAGCTGAACTTGTTCGCCGTTTCTTTGGCCGCGGTATTAATTGTTAGTGCATAAGTTTCAGGTCTGAAGAAAAATGCACAGCCACACTGCGGATCAAGGATCTGTTCCAACTCCCTAGTCAACATCGAATCTGGCGAGGGACATAAATCTCGTGAAGCAAACGTCCAAGTTGCTGGCAGTTGGCTCTGTGAACCCAACATTGATCAGTGACTCGGTGTTGAAATTGGAATAAAGAGAGATCGCAGTGCGCTTAAGGCTTCATCTGCTGCTTCAGAGGAACTATGCGCAATCTCTATGAGTTCCGTTTGATACGTCAGTCGTAGTGGTTCAGCCTGCCTCACCACTGCAATTGTTAGTAACTATTTGAGAACGACATGGATCAGAAACACTCTTTTTTACGATGCTGCTGCAATAGATGGGCGGAAGTCGGATTCGCCGCTCTGATACCAGGCATCTTCAGCATCTTCGGCTGATGTCTGTATTCCATGCTTCTGACCTCCTTTGTACAACGGTCTGCCTCTCACTTTCGGGGTCTCCGAAGGCTTTCTGTGGATGCTTGAGATGAGTTGTACTTGGTCAACCATTGGGCGAGTTATTTCTCAGAGCTATCTATGAGCTCTGGCAGGCTTCAGCATTCCTTCGTCATCTTCAAATCATTCACTGCGGGCGATGGTTGTCACATCGGTTTCACCCTACAGGCTGGCAGCCTAATCTTCCAAAGGGACTGTCTGTTGATCTATAAAGTAATGTAGCTAGTCAAGACAATAGTCCACTTATTCATACCTACTCTTAGAGCCGCATGACACTTATAGTGATAATAGATTTACTATCTGGATGCGATAACCCCTTTTTCTTTCAAACTTTCCTTTTCATGCTGCGGTGATAGTGTTTGGGACCCCAGGCTTCAGGGTCAATATGTTAAGGGAGAGGCTCTTGGTTCAATAGAAGACGCTGATAGAACTACTAGACAAAGGGTTTATCTAGATTAGTAACTCACCAGCAGCAGCCCCAATCTTGTTTGTTAAGAAGCGAGGTGGAGAGCTATGAAGCCTATGATTCTGCTGTGACTCCTCCGTACTGCATCCTAAATAATCTGACCTAAAAGGACGATTACCTATTACAGAGTACCACTAATTAATCAATGAGATATTCATTGGAGTGAATCAGCAAGGTAAGATACTTCATCAAACTAGGCATTATTGCAGCTTTTCACAAGATTTAAATAGCCGAGGGTAATGAATGATTAACAGCTTTTTTCATGCGCTTATCATCTCACTTCTGGTAGCCTTACTGATCGCCCTAAGTATGTCAGGAAGGTACTGCAATAACTAAAAGATGCTGGCTTATAATTAGGTATTGACAAGTGTGAGTTTGAAGTCAAATCAACAAAATACTTAGGCTTCATCAGTAAAGCAGGCAAAGCCGCAAAAAGCAAAGGTTAAAGCAATTATCAATTGGGAGATCCTACTCCTTACAGATAGCTTTAATAGTGAATCTAGTGTCGTCTATCCTTAAAAGCACCTCCACCACTTCAGACCGTTCTACATCTACTGGCTCTGCTGCATATAACATGCTTCAACAAAGCTAAGAAAATATACTTTTTAAGAGAAATTAAAAGGCTTATCTCGAGACAGGTAAAGATTAGGAAGTATTATCCATAAAGATACTTATGGTATTTTCCCTACTCAGTAGAAAAAGCAATCTGCCTGTCTGGCTGGGAGGTGGTAATAGCCAGAATCCTTCTAAGTGTTGATCGCGCCATCAGAATCTGAGATTCTTAATGAGCTCAGTTCAAGACAAAAATAAACACCCAAAACTGCCATCTCTCACTCAAACGAGTCAATGCGGCTCGTGTTTCTCGACAAAGTTGACCTTTAGCGAGAAGCCCAACCAATCATTTCGACAGCTACGATGCTTGATCCTCGTATCGTGGGAATGAATCGGCCTAATGATGAGCCTTGCCCGAGGTCAAATCCACTCCTGATCCAAGAGCCTCAAAAACACGCTGTAATCCTTCAGGATGTCAAGCGCTGGCAACACTCGCTTCCCCTCGTTTGCGGTTCTCTGTCGCAAACTCGCGGATCCTCCCTCACCGAATCATTCCGTCGTGGGTTGGGATTTGGAGGGACATACTGATTGACGACAGTCGCGACTTGTTGATTGATCTGCATGTGCGACTGGCCAAAGAAACACAATGGCACCTCGCCGAACAGGAGGCTCTAGCGGTGGCTACTCTGGCTCCTACAGCGATAGCACCTCTCCATGGAATCAAGACGTCCAATTCTAGGATTATGGAGATGGCCCAACCCAGACAGAGTACATCGTCTCTCTGACATTTGAGTTGATCACGATGGTCGCATTGTTTGGTTTCCTCGTCTGGAGCTGCGTCCTCCGACAGCCAAAGGGATACTCGAAGCCACTTCCACTGAAGGCACTACTCGGCTCAATTCTGAGTTTCATCGCGTGAGTGGGGAAGGAATCTTGGGATAGGACGACTTTCACGGTCAAAGCTAACAGGATCTTGTTGTTCTCTCATATTAGGACTCAAATCAACGTCGTGATTTACTTATTCTTCTGGGTGCTCCATTCCACTGTGAAGGAGAGTTACGTGGTAGATAATATGTTACAGGAGATCTTCTTTCTACTTGCGACGGTAGTCCTCTTCTACGTCTTCTACCAAATCATCCAGAGATATCTCGAACGGATAACGAATGGAACCAATAAGTTTGCGGCTGTTGCTGTCGTTCACTGGATTGTTGTGGCTGTTCTCGCCGCGCTTTCCATTGCCCATTGCGGACTGTATATTGCGTAGACGGTCTCGCTTGTTGACGACGCTTATGACACCTATACGAATCTCGTGTCCGACTTGGACAAAGTGGCCGCAGCTCGAACAATCTTGTTCTGGCTGGTGTCCTTGGAAATCCTCTTCTGGATTTTCTTTGTGACAGCCAAATCGGGAGCTCATCGCTTCAGCGCTCGAGTAAGTATTGTGTTGCCGTGTCATTTTATTCGTTCTTGCAACTGCTCATCGGGTGCGACTAACTGTCCCGTCCATTCCCTGGAAGACCGGAGCTATCTTCCTTACAATTGGAGCCGTCTTCTTTTTCATCCTCAACATCACGGACGCCATCATCTCGATTCGCTAAGGACTCGAAATCCACAGTCCGCCGCGCTATCTGAACACTGTGCTTTCAGTCATCACCTGCATCTCGACCATTGGAACCTACACCGGCATAATCACCTGCTGCATGCAGTGGCAAAAGCTCGGCGCTGAGTACCAGGTCCCTCCGCAGCAGTATACTCAGTACCCTGGGCCATATCCTCCGGCTGCAGGCATGTACTCCCATCAGCCCTATCAACCGACTCCGGGACAGTATCCGAATCAGCAACCAGTGCACTACATGCCTCCAAGCGCAACCTATCTTCAGCAACCTCCCGCGGCAGAGTACTACCAGCGCCGAGTATCTGGACCTGATGCCAACAACAGGGCCTCCTACGTTCAGAGTTATGCCGCTCCGGAAGTTGTTCGTTACTAGCTGAAGGCTCATCTGCTTTGTTTCGGTGTCATGCGCCTAAAATGAATGAAATTCAACTCTACTTCACTTTTAATTCAGACAGTCTTTTCTGCTCTAAGGAGTTCCAACCTGCTTTGCTGAGGTTCTTCTTCTTCTCTTCTTCTTTTTTTCCATGAATTATACCCAGTGTACCAAACAGGACGGTGGGGAGAACTTGAGCATCAGGAACAGCTTGATGGTCTTCTTCCGGAGTGTATTCGTATCGTGCGAGAACTTCATGATATGGTTAGCGGATAGTCGGCTCGGACTGATCCATAATGATACTGGCTGCAGAACTTCAAATTCTCCCAGAGGGAATTGAGATATCCCATTCCGTGAACCGGGCGGCTGGATATAGAGCTTTGTAATGACATGACAGACATGACTGTACTGTGGAGACTCGTAGGAGAGCGTCCACAGCCATATCCGTCTCCAGTTCGAGGATGATAATGGCCTCAGATTTAGCAACTTCTACTACTTACGCTACCATTATTCATGTTTTCAGAAACAGCTTGGCAAGTTCTACAACGCCTCCGCCGGAGAGTCTGCTAACGCTGAGAGTCCAACCAGACACAGAGTCGGTTGAGAATTAACAACGCGGTCAAAGTAAGAATAGAAATTGGTGTTGAACTTGCACGGCTGTGCTTGCGCACTCAGAAATCTTTATGCGGGGATACTGAGATAGGCTATATCAAGGATTGTATGTCCATCTGGAGTCGAGGACTTTAAGACCAGGAGTTGGTAGTAGGACTTGTATAGCTCAGATACCGTCACCAAGGATGGACCTATGTCATATTCTGAGAAAAAGCAACTAATATACGGAGTAGGGTTACTATCTTTGAATATTTATTATTGAACGCAACTCAACCCATTATAGAATCTTGACATCAAGTTGGCCTTGCACCCGTCCTAGCTAACATTGTCAACAGTCAAGCTGCTTTTGTGTCATGGCCGTTCATTATTAAACTGATCGAATGAGTCATTAATTAATGATCTTAAGGCGAATAGCACTAAATCACCTCTCCCCTGCGAACATTCCAAACGCATATGACTCCCAAGCGTCCTCAACCACCCTCACTTCGTTGCGGCAAAAGCTGCCGCGTAGAGATCCATATCTTTCACAAAACCTCCAAGCCTCTTCGGCTCCCATCCCAGGATCTGCTTCGCCCGCGTCGAGGAACCACGGAACGTCGTGCTCATTGCCTCGGCGAACGCGTCTCCGCCATGACCGCTCAACTCCACAATTCCCGAAAACCCCCATGACGTTGCCAGCGCGTTGATGATCTCGCTCGTGCTCTCCTGGCTGGTAACAAGGTCGAAGACCGGGTACACGCCCGTGCCTGAAATCAGCGGCAGCTTCTCAATGGCATTCTGAAAGCCCAAGGCGACGTCATCGACGTGGATGAGACCAGGCCTGGAGGTCCGTGCCAATGGAACCTTGACGGTTTCTTTGCTTCCGCTTCGAGCAGCTTCGAGAATAGGCGTGATGAAGGGCGTCCAAATGGTGAGTTCACGGCCGTAGATCAGGGCCGGACGGAGGATCATGACGTCCAGCACGTCGGATGAACCGAGAACTTCGTTCTCGAGGGCCACACGCCAGGCCACCAAGGGCCGCGGAGGGGTCACGGCATTCTCCCCAACGAGATCGAGGTCGCTGATCGGCTTGTCTGATGACCCATGGACCCAGGTGCCGGAGCAGTAGATGAAGCCAAGCTTCGGTCCCTTGACTCCGGCCTTCTGATATGCTTGCAAGCGCTCCTGGCCAATCTGTTTGATGTCTCGGAGGAAGTTGTACGTTCCCAGGTTGGCTCCGGCGACGTCCACCACCACGTCGATGTGTGCGGAGCGAATCAGTGACAGATAGGCCGAGGGCTCATTGACGGGATCCGGGCAGACAACTGGGATGATCTCCTCGACTGCCAATTGTTTCGCTTTCTCCAGCGTGCGAGCGATACCGTAGACAGTGTACTGCCCGCTGCGGACGAGTAGATTGGCAAGGTTGTTGCCAAGGTAGCCTGTAGCGCCAAGGAGGAGGACTTTGGTCATTATGATAAGTTGCGGTGTCTATCTCGACGACAAGTTGGTCGTACGCGAAGAAAGATGATGATTGTGTATTTGCTGAGTGTCTATCACTGACTTGCACGACGATAATAAGCTACATTCCATGGACATCTTGACCGAAAACAACACATCTCTTATACCTTCAGTCGCAGCTGGACGACAAATAAGAAACTGGAGTTAGCTGGAGTTAACTGGAATTAGCTGGGACAGTGTTTCGGATGCTCCATCACAGCCAGAACAGCCACACACGGTTACACAACCATCTATCTCCGCACTCGCCGTTTCCATCGTTCCAATCGACTCCGCTAAAGTCCGATGGTTAAGGCTTAACTTGACAGGGAATGCGCGTGTCGCACACAGACACCTCCATCGAGTTTTACTGGCTGGATTAGTATTCGCCATGTCTTTGTGTATACATAATACGAGAGTCGAGAGACTGCCGCTTTCATCATCAGATCTCCTTTTGGTAATCAAATCCTATGCTGTTCCCGGCCCTTCCGGACGACGCCCGAATGTGAGGTGCAGGAGAATGATGTGTGAGAAGAATTGATGTCTAAGTAGTAGCTATCTCCGTGCTCCATACTCTGTACCATGCTAATAGATGCTCAAAGGCGGTGACCAGGTCGGTAACTAGTACTGCCAGCAGAACTCTCTTCTGGGAGTATACATCGCCTGGAAAGAGATGCACAATGGACACTCACAGAGGCTGGAAAGAGAAGAATTCAGATCATTCAGTTACATGTTTCATGGCTTCCGTCAATATCATACAATTCTAAAGCTTATGTATATGGGTTGTTCTCCACTGTCCCTGTTCTTACGGTAGCAGTGTTATCGATCTCTTGGCATCGCGTGTTGTGGAGGCGGCATCTTAGCATGGATCATTTATTTCAATATATCCAATCCATACTTACTATCCCTCATCATTATAGTAACTCCTCCGTACCAACTCTACATCATCTCTTCTGACAGCTTTACACATAAACTACATAGTATCTTCCAAGTACAGCCTTCTATACACCGCTTCTACTAGCAGTCTTGCCATTCAACTTTCCTCCTACTGAGCGCCTCATCGCCACAAATCCCAGTGGATCGTTCCTTCAACGACACCTGACTACAAAAGTGCGTCCAAATAAAACAAAAAAGGCCCTCAACATCCACCATGGTCTGCGCCAAATGCCAAAAGAAACTCAAAAAGACCGAACTCGTCACTCCGGGCGTCAAGCGGAAGAGTGACATGTACTATGGCTCGCCGTCAACCACGCTCGGAGGAGGCGGCGATGCCAAGGCAAAGCCGACGCTGGGGAATACAGGTGTGAGCAAGGTATGTTGCTGTTGGAAGACCCAATCCCCACACACACAATTCTTAATTTCGCAAGTTACGAGAGTTGCATTACTGACTTGTTATAACTTTTTTCTTTCGCAAGAACAAACTCCTCAGTTCAAAAGCGAAGAATCCGTACGCGGCGTATTCGTCTTCGTGTGAGTCTTGCAAGACGAAGACGGAGCAAGGGAGGAAGTACTGTCAGCGGTGTGCGTACCAGAAGAATGGTAAGTCCTGGTTATCCTGGAGCATCTTGCTGATTCACTTTGGTATTTCTCCTCATCATTCTTGCGTCTGATATCGTCGGAATCGTACTAATGCGGGTACAGCATGTCCGATGTGTGGCAAGAGTTTGGCAGCAACATCATCGAAAGACCAGCCGGTGGTCCAGGGCCAGAAATTCAATTTGAAATGATGGTCCAGGGACGTTGAGTTCTTCTTGTTTTGAGTTGGGTTTTGAACTCGTCAGTCTATTATTAGCTTGTTATCATCCGATTTACGAAGGGTGGGATGGCGTCTGGAGTTGATAGCTAGTCATTACAAGATCTTAAAACGGAGATTGATTTTGACGCAAAATCGTTGGGACAAGAAAAAACAAACCTAATTGTACATGACATACTATAATGTAGTATATGCGATCTGATCTGCGGACCCCTTGGATAACCGCTAATACACACAGATGTGAAAACACAAAGCGCCGATGGGCAATCTATCAGCACACGCACCCATACCAAATACAGACTCGAAACGAGAAAGACGCATTCGTAGCGTTTCCCCCTCGTCCGTGGCTCCTCAAACCCCACAAAACCAGGAGCAAGCTATTGCCTACCTCTCCGCCAGCATGTTCTTGACATTACTAAAGTACTGAGGAAGCACGTGTTTCTCAATCTCCTCCTTAGCAAGCCACTTGAAGTCCTTCAGGTCCTGGGTATTCGCGGACAAATCGGCCTGTCCAGCCATGATACGGCCCTTCATGAAGAACGTCTTCTCTCCGAGAAGCTCTGTGCCGGTGGCTTCGAGGATCTTCGGCTTGCGGAAGTTGTAGACATGGTGGCCGATGGGATGGTAGCCGACCATCCACGTGTTCATGTTCACGCCGGCGGATTGGGCAAGGGTCCGTTCGGCAGCCTTGTCAAAATGAGAGAAGGACGAGTCAGTACTCGGTAGATTGGTCAAGCCCCAAGACACAGAGTTACTCACCAAGCGAAGGCTCTCTCCCGTTTCGACAGGAGAACTAGGGAACTTCCAATACCCTTCCTTGGACTGAACGAGAAGATACAGTGTCCTCTGCAGCATCCTATTCAAACTCTTCTGGTCGTTCTTCTTGTCTGCCTCCGTCACCCGGGGAAACGGTCTTGGAATTTCCTCCTTCTTGCTGGTGTCTTGGGAGGTCGCATTGGCCGTCGCCTCCGCGTCCCGAACGAGCATCTCCACCTGGTGCTCTGGTTCCGATTCGATCGCCCCGACCAGCAATTCATCATTCCATGTGTCCTTAGAGTACGCGTTGTATTTGCCAATGTCACGAGCAGGGGTCTGGCGCTCCCGGATCTTACGCTTCCAATCTTCGTCGGCGGGCGTTCCACGCTTGAAGTAGAAGTATTTTGTGAATGGAAGGGCTAGACGCTCGTTCAACCGCTTCTGGTAGAAGAAATATGCTTTCTCGAACGGTGTGAGATCGCGAGTGATTTGAGGCGGGCGGGAGAGAACGACTCCAGCTTTGATGGTATAGGATGGTTTAACGACGGGGAATGCGGACGCTGAATTCGAGGTTGTGGACGAAGAGGACTGAGGAGAAGAAGTTTCTGCTTCAGCAGCAGCTGCGCTCGCGGCATAATTCCTGCGACCAAGGGTTTCTTGACAGCTTCTGCACACTTGCGAGTCGACTATTGAAGGCCCTGGAAATTGAAAAAAGAAGCATCAGCACCGGCATACATCTGTTACAAGCTCCACATCCCAATCACATACGCAATAACGACGCTATGCGCCGGGCGCCATTGGATCCCGCAGACATCTCCCCAATTGCGTTGGATGAGTATGAATCTGCTGGGTTAGTGTCGATACCGCGATTGATATCTTTCTCCGTCCGAGCAAAGTTCACGGTCACCTGTTCCAAAGTCTGCAGACAGTTCCCTGATATTGCGCTATACCCAAGAAGGCTAGCTCCCACATGATCCGCCATCTTTCGAAAAAAAAACGACGCGAGAAATCGAAGATTCTCTCCTCTTTTTCCCTTCATCCTTACCAGCACCCATCCCTTATCGTCACTGCGTTAAGCTACTCCACGACCAGTCGATCATTTAGTGGTGCTCAGAGTGAGTAGTTTTCTACATTGCGGCAATTTTCGCTAGCGGTACCTTCATTCAATTTCAAGGTGTACTGTTAGATAGCAGCTGCGCACATACTGGCCGATTGCATTGAATCGGGTAGTGTAATTTGCTTGGAGATTTTTCTCTCTTTAGATCATCGTTACGCTGGCGTTTTTCAACAGGCGTCATGCATTGCCACTCTGCGTACGTTCCGCCTGCAGTGCTCGACTATGTCGAGCTGAACGTCATTCATCCAGCCAGTGCAGGTCCAGCTGGTCACGCTCAGGAGAAGTCGACAGACGCCATTGCTGAACTGATGTGTGTCTCTGAATTTTCACCAAGGATGCATACCCTTTCTTCAGTGCCAAACACTCGCAGCATATTCCCGTAGACTTTCCAGAACTCGGCTCCCAGCCGAGGGATCAACTGGCCAGCTTCGACTCTTTGGGCAATGTCACCTGCAGCTTGAGTTGGTAAGGACATGGTGGCTTCCTCGGGTAGTGTTTCCACTGGAAGGAGGTCGAACCTCGTGCGATAGCCGTCTAATTTCGAAGATGTCTTGCTTAATTCTGCGTTGGGAATTCGGTTGGATTGACCCTTACGTATCGAACGCGTCTTGGGATCGTCATGGGCTCCTCTCCGCTGAGGGCCTTTGGCGGCGTGATCCTGCGGTGGAGGCAAGGAGGGCTGATCGAGTTGCTTTGATACACCTCCATCACGAAGCCGTGCAGAGAGCTTGATGAACACCTGAGCAGTCAGTAGGCTATCGTAGCCTGCTTCGTGTTCTACTTGTTGGGTGTTGTATTTTCTGTGACTGGGATGAATTGCTAATGATGCGTCAACATACTGCGAATTCAGAAGAGACTTAAAAGAGCCTACTCACTCGTTCTTGGGATCGTTATCTCCGCCAAGCTGGCGTTGATCTCTGATAATGACGAACTCGGGTTTATCGAACCGCAGTCGTGAGTGGCCATGTATTTTGTGTCCATCAAGACAGGAAATAACTCATGAACCAGGGTCTGAAAGTCTTCCACACGATCGGGCAATGGTCCAAAAAAGCATCGGCAGAAGTAGACTATATCGGTGAAAAGATTATGGCCTACCAGGACAGGCCTGTCAGATTTCAATCGCTGCTTCAGCCTGTCTGAGAACGCGTTGAGTGGATATTTCGGTTCCACGGCAGCAGAGCTCGACATGATACCCATGAAGCAGCCTGGATCGAGATTCGTCAAGTCTCCCCCGGCCAAAGCCTCCGCAATCCACCTGAATCCTGTTTGCTTCCAGATACGTTGCTGGGTTCGCCTTAGTCGTTCTTCTTTTATCTCCTGCTCGCGGGCCTCATCTTTGACTATGAGTTGCATGAACGTAGACTTTGTGATAGCCACGAGGGTCGGGTACTCCGTCTCCAGCAACTGATGAACAAGCCTCTTCTGGAACCTGTTCAGGGTTACTGGCATGAATCCCGTCGCCTTGGTAGCCCCCTGGCGGCTGGGTGGCGGGATATTAAGATAGCTTTCATTGGTCTAGGTTTCCAATGAGATCAGTCATGATAGTAAAGTGAGTTCCAGGGACTTACAGTACCGGCTGCAAGCCAGTCATCGATTCGGCTCCGGACTGCTTTCAAGAATTGCAGGGATTCAATGTCAGTCTCCTTGACATCCAGGGCGTTGTGTACCACTGAACGGTCTCTTCTCTCCACGGCTTTGGCCATTGCCAGAGCCTCCTCCGGCCGAGAGAGGTAGGGAATGCCCTCCTTGTAGATAGCTTCGAGCTGGAATTTGTGCTCCAACAGAAATTCGATAGCTGCCGATTCTCATCAGGATCATCACTCGTATTGAGAAGCAATTGTTTAGATCTGTATCTGTACCGCTGCCCTGAAAGGTGCAATCTCTATCCACCTCTACCTTCTGATCAATGATAGGACTCAGGTAAAAGTTGAACGGCTTCAGCGTATACGTCGCTACTGAGGTTTAGCATCTCATCGCCTGTGAAAATGTATCATCTCCTCCAAGACAGCTAACCTGTCTCGGCATCTTCATGGCAGATCGTGAGGCCAACTTGCACAATCGAATACTTTTCTGCTGCGAGCTTCGTCTCTTGGTATCGATCCTGCAGGGTCTGTGTTCCTGTCGAAGGCGGTCCTCGTGCGGTTTTCGCTATGCCAGAAAATTCACAGTCAAGGGATACAAAGCAGCAGGTGGCCAAGTCGTCGAGTATTCTCGGGAGGTGATAGGCAAATGATTGCGATGTGACATCCATATTTACTTGCTGTGCTGAATGAAGGAACTTTGATAAGCGGATGAAGTGAGGTACCCAGGATCGGCTTTCAAAAACACAAGAAGAAAGGCTGACGAGATAATATGACCCAGAAGAAACTGTCCCAAGAGGGTGTCCCAATCAACTCTCACCCGAGGGTCAATACCAATATAATGGACGAATATGCTCGCTGTTCTGTAAACGATCAGATATCTCCCTTATCTGTATAGCATTACATCATAGAAGGCAGAGTCATTCCTGGTGGATATATATGAGCAGATGAAAGAGAACATGATCGTTGAGAATATGTATATCAACAGTAGCAATGATAAAAATTCTTTCACATCATTCATCTAAACCGTGAACATTTTTTTTGCTTGTTGTCCTGCTGTGTATCCCGTGACACGTCCATCACAACCCCAGACTTTTTTTCTCTTCGGGAGACGCCAAAAAAGCGCCCGCCGAGCCGAGGGACAAGCAGTGCCACTAGACCATGTCCGTAGCTGCTGCTGTGCCCCGACCACTGCTGGTAATGCTGCAACAAGAACAGCTTGCGGGCTGCTGTCATATGCCAATCCAACAATCTGAGATATATCCGATCATTTTGTCTGCAATCTCCCAACGGTCTTGTCGCAGCCTTCAGAGCTGACATACCGTTGACAATGGCCGACGATGGATCTTCCCTCTCGGCGTCACACTCTCAGCTCCTCTCCTTCTCTACCTCCTCGCTCTCTCCCTCGAAGCTATGCTCCCAAACATACAAGAAAGCAGCGCAACTCTTCTTGACACGTCGGCTACAAGAAGCGTTAGCTGCTCTCGAACCTGTCATTACCGTTCCGTCAGTGCAAGACGACCAGTTTGTCAATGGTGACGATTCGTCGCCTGGTGTTGCGCCGATTGCAACCGCACCCAGCACATGGCGAATCAAAGTGTGGAATCTATACATAACCCTTCTCAGCGGTATAGTTGACCTAGGAGCTGAAGAAGGGAAGAAGGCATTTGGACAGAAGGAGTGGAAAGCGATCGCATCGAAAGTGCGCGATGGGGAGATCTGGGAGACGGTCGTCCAGATCGGATATAAGGGACTCGAAGGATCCGTGGATGCGGAAGTCGTATACAATCTGTTAGTGGTGCTAGTGACAACAGCAGTTTCCATGCTGCATACTGACCGGATCTACAAAACAGGGCTACCTTACTATTAAATCACTCGCCGTCTCAAGCTCTGAACCAGCAGCGGCTCGAAACCTACCTCTCCTCTTACGGCCAGCCGAATCTCGATATCGCAGAGCATCTCCGCAACTCTCCCTCAGACCGCCATCGACACCGTGCTTACCCGACAAGCGGCACCGATACTCCGAAAGATCTAGCAGCTAGAGTTCGAATAATCGAGCTCTTCACGCTACATGTCCTTCCCCGAAACGAAGAGTGGGAATATGCCAGGGAATTTATCAGCCTGAGCGAAGTTCTGGACGAAGAGCGAAAGGAAGTCTTCTTGCAGACGCTCGAGGGCCTGAAGGAGGAGAAAGAAAGAGGCGATCTGCGGGCTGCGGAGCTCCAGCGGCAGAAGGATGCGGAACTAGAGCGGCAGATGCAAGAAGCAGAGCGCCGGAGGGCAGAGGAGGCTGCGGCTGCGGAGCGTTTGGAGCAGCAGAATGCGCACAAGCGAGCTAGCAGTGAGGTGGATTACGGGATCGAGAAGAATCATCCCAATGGTACGTCAAAGGGAAGAGGGTTGAAATCAATGGATAGGCCCTCCTCTGGGTCGAAAACTACTACCTCCTCTGGACGGACGACTCTATCACAATCGTCTGGTTCTTCGAAGAATGTCAAGAAATCAGAGAGGCCCGCGCCCAGGGTGCAAAACTCCCGGGCGCTGGTCAATGCGCTTCGCAATCTTCTCCGACACATTGCTCAAACAGTGTCGGGAAATCCGTTATCATTCCTTCGGACGCTACTTTTCATGCTGAGTATTGTTATGGCTTTGAGCAGACAAGATGTGCGGGAGCGCATCAGAAGGATAACTGGCGCTGGTTGGAACAAGGTGAAAGCGACTATTGGGATGGGCGTTAAGGTGAGCTACATTTGACGGCGGTTTATTCTGTAAGAATACAGCATATCCTTGGTCAGTTTGGCAGAAGTTGTCCCTGGTTTTTCTCCTTGTGACATATTCAAATTCGTTTTCTTTTCGTTCTCTTCGAGCTGGCGGTGGTGTTGCCGTGAAGAATTCCCCATCTCCAAGTGCAGACATCCTTTTATCGTAACTGTACAAAACATTCAAGTCAACGCAATAATGAGAAAATCAGGGCTTATCACTACTTGAGGATAGATGGTCTGTTCCTCGTGCATTATTTGAAGTCCCAGCAGTGTTGGCGAGTTTCCAGTCTACTGTTTTGGGTCTATATTTCTCTCGCGCTTGCTGTTGATGTCGTTAATGGGATCACTGCTGTCATTGTATACATATGAAAATGAAGGATTTGGTATCAGTCATGCCTTTTTCAATGGGAATTGTATCTAGGACTTATTTTCGCCCTTTAGCCTCTATCGTATCAGCGTCATTGTCCTGTTGATTCTCAGCCATATCAATCTGGACCGTACCGTCCGTAGCACTCTCAAGATCATCCTTCCGATCAAGTCTTGCATGCCACCTCGTAAAAGCATACACGAAGAAATGCGCCACGCAGATCTGCTCCGTCGTGTATAGAAGAACCGGCACAGATGCTTTCGCCCTCAGATTGAGGTCAACTGGCGCCCACATGGCGTACAGCAGGGGAATACCGACTGCGGTGCTCTTCGCAGGGCCACAGAAGCATATTGCGATGGTCTCTTCAGGAGAGATGGGTCTGAATATACGACTGCTCCAAGTATACGAAGATAGGATGCTTGGCGGTCGTGAGATGATGAAACAGACTGCTGTTAGGAAGATGTATAGGCCGATGTTGAAGAGAACGACGAATATGATGCTTTGAGCCGAGAGAGACTGGAGAGCATTGGTTGCGAAGCAAGATGAGAAAGTCGTCCTGTATCCACAGATCCAAGTCAGATACAGTCATATTCGAAACGTATGTCATTGACTTTATCCAGTTTATTATGAGTGTACTCACCAGATCAACAGTAAAAGACACGCGGTCCCAAGCTTAGCCAGGTAAAACTTTTGCATCACCTTCGCCGTCCTCTCCGGCCAGGTCCAACGTATTAGCTGTCCCACGACCAACGGCAACAATGCACTGAGCCCCAACTGCTTGAAGACGTCCTTATACATCTGATTGAGATTCCCACCCTCATACCGCCAGGGATCGAACTCCGCTGTTCTCGGTAGCAGCGTCACCGTCCATCCGGCAGTAACAAACGGACCCAAAATATTAGCGACCAGAACCTCTACT
The DNA here is from genome assembly GCA_000787455.1 of Evansstolkia leycettana. Taxonomy (NCBI): domain Eukaryota; kingdom Fungi; phylum Ascomycota; class Eurotiomycetes; order Eurotiales; family Aspergillaceae; genus Evansstolkia; species Evansstolkia leycettana. Next base: position 48,953 of record JSYV01000735.1, on the reverse strand, counting down.
AACGCAGCAGCATCATCACCCCCCGCTGCTCTCGTCATCACCACGTTCGAAGCGATGGTGGTCGGGATACACGCGGTAAGGATGTACCCCGCCAGCACGGCTCGATCGATATGCTCATGCGGATCTCCAGCCAAGATAGCATGGACGAGCGCGACAACAACGGCCGGAACGAAGAGAAACGACGTGGCTTGCACCAGGATATGGAGCCGCCAATTGAAGAAATGCGTGAAGAGCTTCTGCCGCGGGATGCTGAGGCCTGAGATCAGGAATATAATTGCCAATGCTCCGTAGAGGATGCTATATTCAGATCTGATGACCCCGCCATGTTTGGCGATGTTAGGGAAGTAGTATGCCAGGACACAAACGACACCGATGCCGATGAGAAGCCATTGATGGAGAATGGTTGATATGATTTTGCGCAGGATTTGGTTCTTGGTCTTTCTCGCACGAGGGCTCTCTGCGGTGTTGGCCTCTTCTTGGTTCATTCTTCAAGGACATAAGAGCAGATGATATCATTATATCATGGGGATGTTCTCTGAGCCCGTCGAGGGCAAAAGGGCATGTGCGATGAATTATTTTTGTATGGACGGCTTATCTGGCGATTGAAATATCGAAGAGTGCGCGGAGATCATGTCGAGATATCGGATCAAAGCCGATCCAACTAATGGCAGGTCCCTGCATCTTACACAGTAAGGTCGATGCTGATTGATCTGTTCGCTAGTATTGGGCGACACTGACGAAACTTTCGGTACTTTAATTAGCCTTTAAAATGATCCCAACTTTTATAAGATGCATCGGGTGTCGAGATTAGATATGGTACGTGTATGCTGATGCAGGATGATCCAAGTGCCCCCATATACTACCGCTTCAGGCAATAGCAGCCCATTGGCTACAAGCAGATTTATTATCTAGGTGATGTTCTATGTCGGATGAAAAAATGAGTAACCAATATCTTCAAGGAGAGTTGAAGTGAAGGAATCCAGATGGAACGGTTGGGCGATAAGGACTCAGAGTGAATGTTCGCAGGCAAGATCCGCTAACAAAATGGCCATCTCAGGTGAACACGGCGAAATCAACGCCAATATTGTATTCCGATCATGATCATAGTCTCCATCATCTTCTATCCATCGCTTGCTAGCATTTAATGTCGTTCAGTTCCGACCCGCGGACACAATTTCTGGGGAACCTCGGCTAGGAAATCGTCTGGACATGGCCCCGGACTTTTCCGCAGAACGAAAGCATTCAGGAAGCAGAGACAGACTCGACTCAGGGATCGACCGTTAGTCGCATGCCCGCCGTGTCGGGATTGTCACAGGCATAGGCATGCTGCCATTATGACGACGAGCAGTCATCTGCGGTCTCACCAGGAATGGCACAGAATCTTGGAAGCATGTGAAGTCTATTCCGCCTGTGGTTCTATCTCATGATTGGCACCCACGCTTGAACAGAAAGTCTGGGACGAACCCTCTTCTGAAATGATGGAGTGGATGACTCAAAGCCCAGACAGTTCTGCCGTGGTTATTCTTTGCACGTCTGGCTCTCCCTTGCCTTGTTCCCGATACCTCGGGATCTTTGCTACCATGCTATGGAGCATGGAGCAAGTAAAGACGACAGAGGGTGCGAGCTGGCTATAAGACTCAGCCTGCCCACCTCCCTCCTTATTTACTTTTCTTAAGGCATTTGCTTGATTTCGAGATTGAATTGGAGTTGGAAGAAGAATTCTTCTTTTCGGATAAGTCTTTGGTTTCCTGTTAGCTCGAGACAAAGTAATCGGGATATCTTCCGCTCGTCCAGCTCTCTCCGCTGCTCCGTCATAGCTTCTCCGCGCAGAGCTTCAAGAGGAAGAAGAAAGGAAGATCTCGCCACTGGAGCCACATTTATTTTTTTCTGCGTTCTTTTGTGAAAGAATATAAGCAGTCTGGGGTACTACTTTCTTTTTTGAGTCATATTTTGGCTCTTGACCTGCAATTCTTCCGCCTGGTGCATTGGGAACTTGCACAAATTATATACTTCCGTAACCCTCCGCATATCTCTGACCTCAGAAATTCGGCTTTTGTCTGATCTTGAACATTGGTGCTTGAGAATTGGCCTCAATCATGGCTGCAAAAAGTGTGCAAGAAAACGATGGCAAGAAGCCAGCTTCGCCTGCGGTGAACTTGATAGGTATATTCACATGCCAATTGCGTTCAATTGAGCACAATGCTGACTTGGACAGCCGGTGGTGGTGCTGGCATGATGGAGGCGCTCGTCTGTCATCCCCTAGGTAAATGATACACTGTCATGCAATGAGTTAGGGCTAGGCTTACAATGCGTGACAGACACCATCAAAGTCCGCATGCAACTCTCACGGAGAGCAAAAGCACCTGGAGTGAGTTCTCAGTGATTGGCTCTTTGGTTTATTTGATGGCTAACATCGCATGACGCAGGTGAAAGCTCGAGGTTTCCTTGCGACTGGAGCTGAGATTGTGAGGAAAGAGACTGCTCTTGGTCTCTACAAAGGTCTCGGGGCGGTCCTGGGAGGCATCATACCTAAGATGGCCATTCGATTCACCTCTTACGAATGGTACAAACAATTGCTTGCAGACAAGGAAACAGGAACGGTCTCAAGCAAAGCTACTTTTCTCGGTACTTTACCTTATCCTTCTCTACGGTTCTGCGGAATCGCTAACAAATATCTCTTCAGCTGGTCTCGCTGCCGGTGTAACAGAAGCCGTCGCCGTAGTCAATCCCATGGAAGTCGTCAAGATTCGTCTACAAGCGCAACATCACAGTCTCGCAGATCCCCTCGATACCCCCAAATACCGCAGCGCGCCTCATGCCCTGTTCACCGTGATCCGAGAAGAAGGATTCAGCGCACTCTACCGCGGCGTGTCGCTGACGGCGCTCCGGCAAGGCACAAATCAAGCCGCCAATTTCACGGCATATACCGAGTTGAAGGCACTCCTCCAAAAGTGGCAGCCCGAGTACAGCAACACACAGCTTCCGTCATACCAGACGACGGTGATCGGATTGATCTCCGGTGCCGTGGGTCCCTTCTCGAACGCGCCCATCGACACCATCAAGACCAGACTCCAGAGGACACGCGGCGAGCCCGGCCAGTCTGCCCTGTCACGCATCACGGTGATTGCAAAGGACATGTTCAAGCAAGAAGGCGCCCGTGCGTTCTACAAGGGCATCACGCCTCGTGTAATGAGAGTTGCGCCTGGTCAAGCGGTCACTTTCACCGTGTATGAGTTCCTGAAGGGGAAACTCGAACAGTCGAAATGGTCTTTTGTTGGCGGGAAATATGAAGAGTGATTTTTTGCGACAAGATTGCGTGTGTGTGTCTTTCGAAAGCATCTTGATACCGTGAGCATGGTGGCGTTTCGATTGCATTTCGATCTCGCTGCATTTATTGTATATGGGGGTTGTTGTAAAGCGGTCAAAAGATGTCCATTGTATATAACTTTCTTTGCATGTTGGAGATATTTTCCATTTGTATACCATTTTCATCGAGTGCAAGAATCGCGACCAAAAGCTTGAACTTCTCGAGACGTATCGGTGTCGTTGGAAGCGGGTGATTCTCCGACAGTTGCTCTAATGATGACAACGAGACATGGCTCAATGGCATAATCTCGTGGATGAACCATGAGTATATTATCTTCAGGTTCCTCGGCCCTGCTATACTGGGTCAATTGATGAACAATCATATGGGCTTCTCATAAAAAAATCCTCCAGAGACCTTGGGCATGTGGGGATGGCAGTGACCCCGCTAAGATTCACCGCTTCTGCCTCCTCATCATCCATCATTATCATCACTCTGCATAACATCAAGCTCCATTGACCCGTATTCATACTATTGCTGTGCTATCCAAGATGCAGTCAGGTATATCAGGTAAGCATCGCCTCTATTCGTCCTGTATCTTCTATCACGATAAGATAAAAGTCCACAACTTCGCTCCAAGCCTTGCTCTGCATAGCTAGTACTAATAACACACCAACCAACACAGTCTCCCCCGAGCTCCACGATGCTTTCACCGCGTTCTCGAATGACGACTCCATCTTCTGCCTCCCCGTAACCATTACCTCAGAGTCTCTCTCCCCTCTCGCCCCGATCCCCTTCTCTGCCCCTGGGGCTTTCTACCCTTCCCTCTCTTCCCTGTCCTCAGTCCTCCAACCAAAAACACCCATCTACCTCCTCCTCCGCCGGGCCCGGCAGAACGGATCCGGGTCGAATTCCCTCGCAGCACTCACATATATCCCCTCGAATGCGCCCGTGCGCGCGAAGACACTCTTCGCATCCACCCGCGCCACGCTAGTGAGGGAACTCGGCAGCGAGAAGTTTGCGACGACGATCTTCGCCACGGAGGAGGAAGAAGTGATTGGTGAGGCGGCATGGAAAGAGCGAGATGCAGAGGAAGATGGGACCAGTGCTAGGGCAGGGTTCAGACGGGAAGATCTGATGGGGGAGAAGGAGAGGGAGTTAGAGGCTGTGAGGAGGGCGGAGGAGGAGGCGAGGAGTGGGACGCCAGGACGGGATATTGGGATCGGGGGCACGTTTGGGAGGGGAGGAAATGGAGGTTCTACGGGAGGGGGGACGTCCGGGATGAGAATGGAGATGCGTGTGGATGAGGATGCGAGGGAGGCACTGAGGGGACTACAGCAGGGTGGGTTGGTTCAATTGGTGAGTTACTTATTTTGAACAGAAATTTGGAGTCTTCATATTCGGAGCTAACTATAATTTTCTATGTACAGGCCATTGATGTCCCAACCGAGACAATGAAGCTTGCTGCCTCGGAGTCGAATGTCGACGCAGGTTCCGTCGGCGCGCACATCTCTGGATCCTCGCCCCGATACACATTTTATCACTATCCCAATTCCGATGCGGTGATCTTCATCTATACCTGCCCGTCGGGATCGTCGATCAAGGAGCGGATGTTGTACGCTAGCACTCGGATGTCCGCATTGCAACTGGCCGAGAGCGAGGGACTCAAGGTCTCCAAGAAGGTATGATTGCCCGCGCGACGATCAAAGAATCGAATTTCAACTGACACATCCGCCCGATAGATTGAAGCTTCCTCGCCAGACGAGATTACTGGAGCCAGATTGCAAGAGGAGGTCAATCCCTCACAAGACAGTGGGCCTAAACGCGGTTTCGCGAGACCAAAGCGACCGGGCAGGTAGAGCCATCCGATGGCTTATGGTGATGCGCTTCCGGATGTCTCAGCCCGTTACTGTGGTATGTCCCGTCTATAGTCTTTGGAGCTGTCACGGTTGAAGGCTCCCCCCTAGTGATTCCAATTGTCTTGCGCTTTGAAACTTCCAGTAGAACTCTTTCTTCCTTCCTGCGAGAACCGCAAACAGCTTAATGTTCAAGGTTCTCGCATAGGCAGAGAAGAGACGCCGCTCCATCTCTGACAAACAGCGAATGATGGGCCCCGCCACGATCAATGATTTCGAAAACTCTTCTTCTGGTAGAATAAATCCGTCCTCGAACTTCCAAGATTGATAATCTTCGGGCATCCGTCGCGATCCTTCTCTAAGCGCGTACACTCGAAGCAGTAGAACGCATCGCTGATGCCCTCGCCACCGCACACGATGCACTTATTCTGGTAGTTGCCGAAGGAACACTCGTCGCAGATTCGCACGAGAGTCGTCGGCCGCACGTAGGAGTCACAGACAGGGCACTTGCCGTCGCATTTGTCGCAGAGACGACCGATGGAGATGCCGGGTTGCTTGCGGCACATGACGAGATCGGGGTGATGGCGAGACATGGCTGCGGCACTGTATGGGCAGACGTGCGGAAATTCGGAGGTTTGAGCAGCTCAAGAAATGAGAGATGAGTAGGATAGATGGTGAGAGATTGCAATAATGGAGGCGAAAAGCGCTCTTGTATCTTGCGGTTGAAAAGAAGGAAGAAAGGGAATGCTTTGTCAGACATCGAAGAGACTGGAAGGTTTGGCACTGCTTCGGGAGCGGAGAGAAATTGGTCCGTGCGCTCACGCGGTCGAGTCCTGAATGAGCTTGGCTGCTACTCCGGCCAGGCGAGACTAATAGATTATTGCGACGACCTATCCTTAAGCTTTTGATTTTATTGATAAAATATCAACCCTGGTCTTTTAACTTGCTTGCGGTTCCCATCGCAGCGCCGACTTGTCGTCAGTTTGAAGTTGCCCCCAAAATGGCCGAAGGGTAAGATTGATTGTCCTTCTCTATGTCTTTCCAAGCTTCTGAGCTAAACAAGGCTGTTAGATCTCTCGCGTCCGCCGTCGCGTTGCCGGAACCAGATGAACTTCCTCCTCAATCACCCGAAGGAGGATTGAAACGCAGAAACTCCTCGATAACGGCTGGAGATGCGGAAAGCAAGCGCCGTCGACTCAGTTCGCAAGATGAGCGTCCGCTATCCCCTTCCCGAGATCAGGACCGAAAACCGCCATCGCCAGCGCCACCAGCAGACCGTAGGAGGAGTCGCCAGGCTAGTGGGAGGGAAGAGGAGCGCCGGCGTGGACAGAGGCTATTTGGCGCATTGTTGGGAACACTCTCGCAGAGCTCTTCTAATTCGGTGGCTCAGAAGCGGCGCGCGGACATTGAGAAGAGGCAGCAGGATAAGCTGAAATTGCAAGACGAGGAATATGGCGAGCTTAGGAAGAAGAAGCGGGAGGAAATTATTGCGATTAGGCGCAAGGAGCAGAAGGTCTACGAGAGGGAATCGGTAGGTTGATGGCAACATGATTCCGAGCAAGATGTCTCGTCACTGATGGACCATACTGGGTGGTACTTGCAGATGCGTGCACGCCACGCGAATCTCTTGGCAATGGCTCATTTCTTGAAGACGAAGACCGAACCGGTCTTGGTACGTTTAAATCTCATCAGCTCCGTGCTTGTTTATACAGTACCCAACTAACATATGCGTGGTGTAGTACTACAAACCGTGGCAATTACGGCCTGAAGATGAAGACATCATACGCGAGCAAATTGAAGATGCCGAAGCTACAATTGCCCGAGAAGTCGCGGAATTTGAAGCCCGCTATCCGCCCGATGAGAGTGAGGACTCGAGGGAGAATAACGAGCGCGAGGTGCCAAAAGAAGGGGAGCAGAGTCAGACACAGGGGCCTGAATCGGATACGAACATTTCACAACGCACAGCACGCGAGACTTCGGAAACGGTGGCACCAGAAGCGAATCACGATAAAAGTTCTGAAGTGGTCCAAACTGATACTGCGGTGCCTACTGACGACCATAATGCTGCCGTCCACGACCAGACAGATGCGCATCGGGGAGCTGAGGATGATGGAGGGGAGGTTGTGGAAGATAAAGAGGACACCGTTATCTATTAGCTGTTCCCTGATACGATAATTTAAAGTAATTATCAAATTCATTGCAGATAGGCTCTGTTTCGAATTGTACCTCCGGAAGATGGGATTGGCTTCGTACTAGTGTTTGCCGAGGTATTTTCCTCCAAGGAAGACCCTCGCCGCTTCTTGCTCCTCTTGCTTACTGTTATGATGACCACCCGTCCTCACTGTCGATGCAAATATCACTCAGAATTTGACAGAAACATCTCTTTGAGACCTGACTACCATTAGAAGTATCGAATTCCATCAAATCTTCGGCTCCACGTGATCGAGTAAGCGGGGTTTCATTGCCCCGGTTGATGGCTATATAGACGGTGCATGTCTGCATCACCCTGATTATCATACACTCGTATTTATTCATCCTGCATTTCAGATCCTCCTTGTGTGATGGCTGTGGACAAGATCAAACTGTCCGGCGATGCTCGCATCCAGTACAAGTCGGCGGAGGTCAACGGCAAGAAATATGGTATGAACAGTTGAACACCCAGATTCTCGATCAAACATATTTGATCCGTCATTGATTGTTTGCCTGATACTGACTATGATTGCAGGATACCTCCTTGGCTCGCCTGAGTCCGGTCGATACAGAGCAACTATCTTCCTAGTTCGTTGAAATCATTTTTCATTTGGACAGTACACGATATGTTGTTCTTTGTCCATTCACTTCATTCTGGTTGAACTCGAAAGGCTCATTGATCCGTTGACCCATAGATTCATGGCTTCCCAGATCTGTCAATGGGATGGCGATATCAGATCCCAATGCTGATTGACATGGGACTTCGAGTCGTTGCGCCTGATTGTCTTGGATATGGAAGGACGGTAAGGTTCATCTCTGTGTACATGTGGATGATTTCAATTGTTGATTGACTCGTCGTATAAGGATGCTCCGGAAGACCTTTCCCTCTACTCCCATAAGAACTGTGCCGATGATATCAAGGAACTCGCGCACCAGCTTGGTTCTTCGAAGATCATCGTCGGTGGACATGACTGGTACGTATTCCTCCAGCTTCTAGTTGTTCGTAACTCCTCGGTTGCTTCCCGGTGAGCACCAGACGTGGTGAATTTTTTTTTAAATTCATTCTGATTCCCTGGTATCTCTTCAGGGGTGCCGCGCTCGCATACCGAGTCGCTCTCTGGCATCCCGACCTAGTCACACATCTCTTTACCGTGTGCGTCCCCTATGCAGCACCAACCAAGAAACACTCTACGCTTGAGGAGATGGTGAAGAACATTGCGCCTCACTTTGCGTACCAGCTACAATTCAAGAGCGGGGAATTAGAGCCTGTCATCCGCACCAAGGACGACATCAAGAAGTTCCTTCTAGCCCTGTACGGTGGACGCACTGAGAAGGGAGAAGTTGCTTTCATTGCTGAGCAGGGTGTGCTGCTCGATCAGATGTTTCGCGTGAGACCGTCTCGGTTATTAAGCGAGGAGGTAAAGTTTCGACTCCCATTGAATCTGACGTTCGGCCACTCACTTACGATCTTCTGTGAAGGAGATTGAGTACTATGCAAACGAGTACTCCAGGAACGGCATCCACGGGCCATGTATGTCTCACCCATTTCTCTTTCGAAGTTTCTACCCGGAATCGCCTCGGGTTGAGATTGAACTGACTCTATGATCGCAAAAAATATAGTAAATTGGTACCGAACTCGCGAGATCAACTACAAGGACGAACTTGCGGTTCTAGACCGACGTATCACTGCCCCTGTGCTCTTCATCCAGGCACTCAGGGATATAGCCCTTCCGCCGCACTTGGGTAAGGGGATGACGAGGACAATTCCCCATTTGACTGTCAAGCAGGTCAACACGTCACATTGGGCGTTATGGGAGAAGCCTCAGGAAGTTAATGATATAATATCTTCGTGGTTGAAGAAGGTGGTGTTCTCGGATGGCAATTTGTCTAAGCTGTGAGTTGGTAGCTAGTTGTTGAGTTCGTTATCTCTCTATCTGCATCAGCATCAATACGTATACGTGAAGCTCCATTGCTAATAGGATTACAAGAGAACGTCAAAACCCATGAAACACATGTAAGCCTATAGTAAAACTTGAAATGATCGTAATCATAGACCATCCCTCAATTTTCAAAGACCCTAGTCTCAATCTGACATCCCACCTTCTCCAAACGATCCACAAACTCCTTCCCCAAAGTAGCCGACGTGACAATCCCACACCTCGAGACCTTCTTCACCTTCTCCTCATTCTCCAGAATAGTCATCGCAGCTTCAGCCAGCAGCAACCCCGTGAATCCATACATTGTCCCATGGAATTTGAGCTTGCCGAAAATGCGCTTCGACGTTCCGTTCCTGGCGTCTTGATCCGGCGTAGCCACTGCATAGTACTCCACCATGTCATTCAGAGAGTCTTCCCGTTTTGGGCCGTGGCCAGGTTCGTAGAAGATGAATTTCTTCAACGCCCACCGAACGGGAGGTAAGAGCAATAGCATTAACACCGTAATAAGGGTATAATGGAAGAGGATGCCCAGAAATGCATTCCTCACTCGGACGAACTGTCTGAAGTAGAATCTGGGTCCGTAGAATTCCGGCATCAAGGTGCTGCTGCGGTGCACGATGGTGATGTCTGTGACTCCGCTGGGTGAGGTGGTCAGCGTACCCAGGTCGCGGACGAAGCGGGTTCCTAGAATCTTCTCTGAGAGGGTTTGCTTGGGGACATCTTTGGGTGGTGGTCCGGCAGCCAGTGCGAAGGGGTCGGCCGCTTTAACTAGATCGGACAAAGAAAGCTTTTCAATGGTGGTCAGGATGGTGGAAAGGGTGCCGCCGCTGGCTCCGGAGGTCCTGAGTGTCACGGTCAGAGTGGTGTTTTGACTAATGATGAGATAGAAAACAATTAGGCTTGCAAGCATACTTCATCTCGTTGATTGAAGATGTGACTTCCTTGGTGTGGCAGTGAAGCTCCTCGCGGACACGTTTGACGAGCGACCAGGACAACAGGTCCGCAGGCGCACTCTCGACGCCAACGGAGGGAATGATCTGTATGGTTGAGATCAGAATCGCGGACGAGTACTTGTCACGACGAAGAGAAAGAACTATGAACTAACAACTGTACTGTTCGCCTTGGCAACGTCATGGTACTTCTCGATGATTGACTTCACCCAGGGCGTTTCACCTGTGCTTCGAGGAATTAGCCGTTGGAATCTGAGATTCTGAAAACTTGGACTTACGCATCAACATAATGAGTACCGCTATTGGCGCATGCTTCTACCACCGGCGTCGAATACAGATGATACGGTCCCACGCAATTGATTAGGACCTTCGTCTTCCGAACCAAGGGGCGCAATTCATCGCGGTTGAGCTGAACAGGCAGGATTTCTGAATCAATCTCATTAGTGAAGTTCTATTTATCGTGTCAATGATGACAGTCGTACCTGGCTGGACGCGATCGGGATTCAGTTCCTTGAGCTCTCTGGCAACAGCTTCGATCTTCTGGGCGGAGCGTCCTGCCAGAGCCCATTTGAGGTTCGTGGGAAGATGCTGCACGATATGCTCTGCACATAGTTTTCCGGTATACCCCGTGGGGCCGAGAAGGACCAGATCGAATTCTCTATGATTCTCTGACATAATTTTGAAGGAGATGCCGTTCGTCTCCAATCGTAATCGTTGTACTCGCTAGGGGGAAACCTGACCGTTCTTTTTTCTGCTCGGATGAAGTAACGCTATTATCTCAACTGGGACTGCACTTCTCAGATTTGATCCAGTTGGAACTATAGGATGAGATGATTCGAACAATGTTGTTGGTATTTCGATCCTTTCCAACTATTGATGATAACCACCTTACGCAGTCACCACGCACCAGTGCCTCGGTAATTATCTCTAACCGCAAATGGAAACGAAATGACTTTTGGAAGATAGATATATCATGTGATCGTGGTTTTCATGATAAATCTGTGATAGAATGCTGTGACAACCTGAGAGATGTTCTCCTAAAAGGATCCCCCTTCAGTTGATATCCATTGTGGAAGCGGTAAATGTCTTGGAAGCCCAGGCGTTCGATGTTTTGAAGAGTTACCCCCTACGACCATCAATTTGGCTTCACTAACGTCAGTTCAACCAATGAGCAGCTCCTATCATCACAACGTGGTGATGCCTTCATCGATCATGGGCAGGATGCTGATATTCAAGGTTATTTGTCGGAATACATACAGTGGAAAATACGACGTAACAACCTTGAAAATCAACTGAAGCTCTTCTTTTACTACAGTACCTTCAAAACCCCCTCTTGCCATTCTTTTTGGCTTCCGGTACTTTGTATGCAGGAGTACTTTGCCATGAACATGTCATAGAAGAATTAGCATGTAAGAATATGTAAGTAACTAGCAGTAGATTCGGCAATAGCGTCATCGAAGAATCATCACTCATCTAATGTAGACAGGCAAGGAGGAGATCCAATCGCTTCAATCATCAGTCGGATGTCTTGTTACTGAGCATGCCGCACTAATAATGGAGCATCGGAATTAAGGATGCAGTGAGTATGAGGGTTGAACGTCTGCCAAGGTGAAATCCACAAAGCATAACAGAACAATGCCTCTTAACCCGTTCGTGAAATAATCGTGTAACAGTCAGAGATCGATGATTTTCCCTGGTGGTCTGATCCATATCACGTGACACACTCCCACCAGCCCTAAGCGAGCCAGCCCACAACCCGCTCAAAGAAGCCAGCCTCGAATTCGACTGACCGCACTGTATCCATCTCGACCTGAACAACCGGACAGTGAGACAAGATGACCAAGCGCACCAAGAGTATGTCGCTATTCTCAAGAGGATCGATGATACATATTTGATAGAGATGCTAACGTCTTTTTCCAGAGGTCGGTATCACCGGTAAATACGGTACCAGGTATGCTCTGCGCCCTTTCACCCCGAATCCTTCGTGAAGTCGAATTCGAACTCGATCGCAACAGCCTACGCGAGGGAGATTGTCTATCATGGGAAAATTTTCGGACGCTTTATTGACATATGGCTCGATGATAGATATGGTGCCTCCCTGCGTAAGCAGGTGAAGAAGATGGAAGTCACCCAGCACGCCCGCTACGTGTGCACGTTCTGCGGCAAGAACACAGTCAAGCGCAAGGCTGTTGGAATCTGGGAGTGCAAGGGTTGCCACAAGACCATTGCTGGCGGTGCCTACACTGTCTCGTAAGTGGAATTGACTTGATTGGAACCTATTGTCTGAGAGGAATTTGCGGCATATGGTCTAGTCGACTGGGCGGACCGAAGGACACTCTCGGAGAATCAATTTACGAACAGCGTCACTGATACATGGAATTTTTTTTCCTCGATCACAGGACACCCGCTGCCGCTGCCACCCGCTCTACCATCCGCCGTCTCAGAGAAATCACGGAGGTTTAAATGTGATGATGGGATTTCCTTTTTCTTCTTTTCTTTTACGTCGGACAAAAAATGAAGAAAATTCTGTCGCGGGATCTGGGTGATTAGCATGGAAAGCGCGTTCTTGTTACGGAATTTCCGCTTACATCGATGACGACGGCTCGAGTGGCCTCAAATCGACCGAAGATTAACAAATAGACACAAACTGCTACTCTCAGACCTTCCGACGGAGCCTCTGTTCTGCTCTTTCTTTCTCTTCCATCACATTGCGGTACACACCTAAGTCCGGCTTTTTGTGACTCAGCTATACCTTCCCTCAATCTGCGTTGATTGGCAAATGCCTCAGGATCGGCTTCATTTCACATCACTTTTCGCATGAGAAGAACGCGGCTATTCGTACTTCCCGACGGCCCGAGCCGCGTCGAGGAGTCCCGATGCTGAAATGATGTTGCTGGAGTAAGGTTCGATTCGCAGGACTGTTTTGCGTGCCTCCTACGGCTGGCTTCGGAATAGAGATGCAGCCCCATTGGGTATGGCTACTTTTCGCCTCTTTTCATTGACGACGTACGACGTAAAATATTATTGTCTCTTGTATATTTATTGCTCGTCTGTGACGTTGAACCGGCGATATGCGTCTTGGTCCGTAACATATGATTCAATGAAACATCGGGGACTTCGCTACTACTCATAAGGAGTGGTGAGGTTTCAATTCTCGGCAAGTTTCGTGCTGAGTCCAATGAGAACTAAAATTACGGGCGTATGGTGCACAGAGTAGCTACCATTTGAAGATTGCCGGAGGAGCCAAACAGTACTTTTCTCGCCCAGCTTCTTCTGAGCAGCAAGGCACGACATTCCAGGCACTCACAACGGGCAGAGTAACTCTGTACAGTGCAGCGTTTAGCCGGCAGCGCCTGACCAGTGGCTCCAGCGTCTGCAAGGCATCTAGTGGCATCTACCAGGCCAGCCATCTTTTCTAGAGGAACAAAAATTATTCTGCCGCGCAAGACAGGAATATCTCTCTGTTAAAAAGATCTTCTCACTTTCTCTTCTTCTTTTTTTTTCCCTTCTCTGCTGAGCGCTTGTCGTATCCAAGGAGATTCTCACCTGTGCCCTGGTCACGTTCCCCTCCAGTCTCCTTTGCGTTAGCTCCGGCGGTTGGTCCACCTTCAAAAGGCCACTGCTCCCTCCCCACACTTGACTTGTTCCTCCATCGATCTCTGCTTTCTTTCAACTCTTCACATTCTCTCTCACCCCCTTCTTCCCTTCTTCCTTTCTTCCCTCGATCTCTCCTGCTCTTCATGCCTTCGCAACTCTTTACAGACTCTTTCGACATTTCTTCTTCTTCTGTCAATGTCAGACACCTGTATTGTTTGTTTAGGAGACCTTGGCGAAAGCGCCAGCGATCCTCTCGCCGTGCCAAGACCTGAGTCTGGAGTAGATGGAACTTCATCCGCCACCCAGATCAAGGCCGATGGTAACACTGATGATGAGGAGGATGCCGGCCAAATTGCTCAGCTACTGCCATGTGGTCATATTCTGCACAACAACTGCTTGAAGCCCTGGGTGGAACGAGCCAACAGCTGTCCGATCTGTCGTCGCAATTTCAATGTCGTCGAGTTGAGTGATCGACCCGGAGGTGAGTCCACATGACGGATACTATATCCTACAGCTCGTCATATGCCCTTAAGGGCCACCCTTTTGAACACAACAAAGTGCTCTTTGTATGCTGACGCATTCTTCCCAACTTCGCAGGTCCTGTGATTTCATCGTACACAGTACAGGATCGAGTTCAAGTGGCAGATGTCGATCCCTCGATGCTCATAGACTATGTCGATGATGACTTCACAGACTTCCAACCCTGTCCCATTTGTGGAGATGCGGACAACGAGGAACTGCTTCTACTCTGTGACGGTTGTGATGTTGCATCACATACCTACTGTGTCGGCCTCGATGCTGTACCCTCCGGGCCTTGGTACTGCGACCAGTGCGAGACGCAGCGTGCTCTCGGATCGACATCCGATTCCACGACACGGTCTTCGCGGACGCAGGAGCGTCGTGGGCGCCGAACAAGGGCACAGCAGCGGAGAGTCCAACGCGCGAACCAAGCCAACTCCCTTCACTGGGCTCGAGTCTGGCAGTCCGTATGGGACCGTCTCAACCTTGACCTCGACTTTCCCTTCGACGATGACAGAGCTGCAGAACGGGCGCTGCAGCAACGCCGGCGCGAGGCAGCTCATCAACGAGAGTTTCGAGCCTGGCAACGTCGATTCGAGGTCGCAGAGCGTCAGGGCGGTAGCAATCGGTTTAGAGACACGGCTGCTCTTCTTGACATTGAGGCACCGCGACCGTCGCGGCCACGAGTGCCTCGGGCACCGACTCCCGAACCCGAGTCTCTTGAAGAGATGAGGGCTTGGAATGCCTTTGAGCGAGCCCGTGAGATCGAAAATAACCCCAGTGCGGCACGAAAGCGAAAGGAGCCCACACTGTCCCCATCACCGGAGCCCACTGAACCTGAAAGGAAGTTGAAGCGGCCACGCACTCGGCGGGCCGAGGAACTCGCTGCTCGTGCGATGCAGAATGGTGAATCGTCGAGAGCCGCCGGTGTTCAGGCCTCCGCACGACTCAATGCCGATAATTCAAGCGAGCCCAGCTTTCTGCAATCTCTTTTAAAGGAGGTTGAAGAAGCTTCCAACTCCAGCCGGACCAATTCGTATGGGCTGTCTGCACCAGTATCGAATACTCCCACCGATCACACCACCCCTGGGCCATCGTCGCCGTCTATCTCGCCTGCTCCTTCCAACCATTCGTCCCCGCGCTTGTCCTCTACAACACCGCCGCCTCAGCTCAGAGCGAGACCCGTATCTCCCGTTCAACTATCGTCCCCAACGGTGCTATCTTCTCCTACGTTTTCTCCAGATATCTCACCTTCCGGCTCTCCCACTCAAGACGCAACGGAGAGTAGGCCATCTCGGCTGGATGCCTCGCGCTCTCGGTCTAGACTTCTTAGAAGTGCATCGCAGTCCACAATCACGAGATCAAATGAAAGCTCGCCTAACCGCGCGGGGCTGCCATTGGCCGTTAAATCCGACGTGCAAAAACTGGTTGGAACAGCCTTGAAGCCCTACTATCGCAGTAAAGTTGTGTCGAAAGAGGAATACACGGACATCAACCGCACCATCTCCCGAATGCTGTACGAACGCCTGGGCGGTACCGAATCCCTCGATGAAGAGGCCAAGGCAGACTTGGAACAGACTGCGAGAGAAGAGGTACAAAAGGCAGTTGAGGTCTTGAAGGAGAAGAAAAAGAAGGAGAGCGGCGATAATGAAGTTGCTTCGTCATAAAGTCTAACGATTACACCTTAGCGGCATTGCAATGGCGTTCCACCGGGATGCGGCTCGGAGATGGTCGCATCATTTACTGGAGTTCAATCATTTACCTGGAGATTTGTCAGCATTATCTTGGGACATTTCTTCCTTGGATACCCATGAGGGATGTATAAGGCATTCATCACTGTTATGTAGCATAGCATCGCATATCATAGCATATCTACTCCAGATCAGACAGCGAATCCTAATCCGATCGTTGACCTCGCCTGATCTGAAGAGGTCCTGTCATGATTTCCATCTGTGTTTCATGTCCTGGTTTAGATAGTTAGGGATCTTCCCTCCTGTGATAGTAACACCTTGAAGGGCAAAGACACTCTACACGTAAAAGTATACTACTATGTATTATTATCACTGCTAGTACCCAAGCAGATATAGAGCCCTACAAGGTCGAACTTCCTACTTGGTGATAGCGAAGAAAGACACAGACAAGGTAGACAATTCCTCTTCATTTAACTCAGTGAATTAAAGTTGGACAGCCCACGATCTTGATCACGGATCTCTGCCATTTGTTACTAGCAGTACAGTACCTGAAGACAAGTGCGTATCTATCTACTCTGTGAATCACTATGCAGCTTGAGATGAATAGTGTCATGTATATACGCTTAGAAATGGGTACAAGAGGCAGGACGGAGAGATAAAGCTATAACATGACATTATATATTATTGCTCCAATACAAAAAGAGACACTGTCCAAGTCAGAGAAATTGAAAAACAATATTGACGCCACCAATGCAAATGTACATGATGATATCCCCTTTATGCAGTCGTAGAGAGTATCAATATAAACCCGGCCTTTTTTCCTGGGGAGATCCAATATTGTGTACGAGGCAGCAAACCATTTTTTTTTCTTGTATGGGCATTATCTCCAGCATCAAAACTTCGGGGTGAACCTGCTCATAGCTCGAATCCTCTTCCCATAGAAGAAGAACAAGATCGGAATCGGAATCATCGCAATGGTGATAAACCCCAGCAAACTCGACGCCCACTGCACGCCGAGCTTATGATACATCTGCACCGCGAAGAGCGGGAACGCACCGCCGCATCCACTCCGCAGCAGGGTATTCGCCGCGATGGCCGAGTTCGCAAACATCAGATACACGTCCACGATGTAATTGAGCCCCTGCATGAAAATGACCAGAATGCCCATCCCGATCGGGACACCGGCAATTACCTGCGGGATCCACGAGACGTGGCGGCTGGAGGTCCATCCGAACCAGAACAGGCCGATCGGCAACAGGACGGAGGCGATCATCATGGGAATCAGACGCTCTTCGGGCACGACGCGGCCGTGCTTTTGCAGTTTGCGCGCGAAGCGGGTCTTCGTCAGGTAGATGATTAGGGCGGCGCCGAGGACGACGCCGAGCAGGATGCCGATGAAGGGCAGGCCGGCGATGCCTTGGTGCTTCCAGCCGCGGACTTCTTGGAAGGAGACCGGGTAGGCTTCGAAGAAGAGGTACAGGATGCCGTAGATCAGGGCCAGATAGATGGAGATGAGGAGGAGGATGGGTTCAAGGAAGAGCATCTGGAATGGGCGGAGGAGGTATTTGCGGCCGATGTCTGCGAAGGAGGGCTGGTGCTCGTCGAGGAATGAGTGGAGGGCCCAGTTGCCGGTCGCGCGGCGGAGACGGGCGGCGCGTCTTTGCAAGAGGACGGGAGCGTATGTCTCGGGAACGATGATGAGGGCGATGATCCCGAAGAAGGACGAGGCGATGAGCGTGATCCAGGCTGTCCAGCGCCAGCCGAGATGCGAGCTGGTGGTGAAGCCACCACTACGGCAGAGTCAGGTCAGTCACTGGTTCTTTTCTTTTTTCCTTTTTTTCCAGAACGGGGCAGGTTATCTTGTCAAATGGGCGGGCGAACTTACAGGATGGGGCCGAGGACTGGCCCAAAGAAAGTAGCAGACGAAAATAGAGCGACGGCGACGGCACGATCGACAGGATCCCAGATATCCGCAAGAGCTCCTGCAACGACCGCCAACGGGGAACAGCCAAAGACTCCAATCAAGAACCGGGAGATCAAGATCGTCTGCAAGTTCTGCGCCACAGCGACGGGGATCTGGAAGATAGCGAAAACCGCATATCCAAAAAACAGCGGCGGCATGCGTCCATAGAGCTCTGAAAGCGGACTCCACAGAAGCGGTCCCAACGCGAATCCAAAGACTGTCAAGCTCGTCCCAAGCGTGGTCACCTCGGTAGAGACGTCAAACTCCTTGGCGGTCACCAGGGTAGCGGTCGAGAAGACACTGCTTGCAAAGGTGATCCACATGGTCATCGTCGACAGCGTCATGGTGATGGTCCATTTCTTCCAGACCGGCCAATTTTGCGGATTCTCAGGGTCATCGGGACCGTCCCAGTCCACTAGATTCGGGTCCTTCTCGGGTTTCGTTTGGTGATTTGCTTCTTGTTCTGCGCGCTCGAGGTCATGCTCTTCCTTCTCCATGTCTCTGACCTCGTCCCCGCGCACTGCTTGAACGGGGAGCTCGGCGTCATGCTTGTCTTGGTTGTCCTTCGACGAGTCGGCCAGTCTCTGTACAGGCTGGTCGTCGGAGCTGAGCCGAGGAGTGGTTGCGTTAGAATCAAAATTGGTCGCTATTCTGTTCTCGGGATTCATGCTTTAAGCAGCCGCGGCTAGGTATGAATGAATGTTGGAGCCTGACAGGGCCAAATCAGCAGTCGAAAGAGGTGGTGACTGAGAGTATCGCGGTTGTCGATTGAGCACGTTGAAAGTATATACACGAGGCAAGAAAGCCAAGCTGCATGCAGGATCACTAAACCACTGGACTGGAATCGCAAAGTTGTCTGGGCCGTGAAAGGATTTTTAATAGTAAATAATTCATCTTGATCGAGGAATGCGGCCTTTCCAGCGAGATTGATAATGGGTCTGCCATCGAACATGCAAACCTAACGAGAGACCCATCTGATTAGCAAGACACCACGAGGAAACCCCCACTGTCGGGGGCATTGGACCACAGTTCCAGAGATGGCTGCGTTAAATCCGGCCCCGATAGACCGAGGCTGCGTGTTCACTCAAAAGCTGGTTAACCGTTTCCCACTACGTTCGCTTGTTCTTCTTTAGTTTGTCATCAACTCGTCCCGTAAGTTAAACTACTTTATGCAGCGGCATAACGTCATAGGCATAACGACATCGCCCGAGGTCCAGTGCCACTTCGGCATCTCATTGGGCGGCAATTGTGCAAGATCGGCATCGGTGTCAACTGCTCGGCACTCGGTGGTCGGCCAGCTCCCGAAAATGGACGTTGGAAGTTGGTCCATTATCTAAGCAGTCCCATCGCCACCATCCTCCTAACGGGGATACGAAGGAATAATGACGCATAAACTGGGTGAATCATCATGGAAGGCTGAAGTAAATAATAGAAAGCTACCGAAGACGTCCTTCTTGAACAAGCAGGTTTTCTTAGCTGGGCTTGATTCTCGAGTACCGCGGGCTGCACTTCGCAGTATTCCGACAAGGGAACCTACTCCATAGTAAGGCAGTGGAGATCCAAGGCCGTCTCGGCATGTGTGTCTCTGCAAGTTGCCGATAGTTCTCAGTATTACTACCGCCGAAGAGTATAATCATCATTTATTCCTCGGTACTTTGCCCGTTCATATATCGCTGAGGGAGAGTCAATCCATGGTCGGATACTATAAGGGACCGCGACTGGGACAGCTCAGACACTCGGACATGATACGCCAGCAGATCGTCATAATATTCCGCAGAAGACAGAGAAACGGTCAGAAGGCAGATGGTTCGGGAAAGGTTCTGATACTGAGACATTATTGTGACAGTGGATAGTGACACGGCGAAGTTTGCTTTGTATAGCAGTCAGGCTTTGCGCTGCCATGTCATCGAGGACAATCATGCCTGCCCACCTTGTAGTTGGCACCAACGAATCCTTGAGCTCTCCAGTTGCTCTTCTGTTGATAGGATCTATGGACATGGGCTACAGTACTTGCAGCTGAAAAGAAACGGAGTCTGCAGACCAGTCGTCAATTGTACTCAGGTTACTGAGTGACAGCGCATGGTAACTGGAGACTCGCGGAGATTGCATTCCTGGTGAATTGCATCGATGATCTCGATCGAGATCAAGCTTATCGAGACTTATCGATATGGCTGCATAATTGTGCGGATTCGAACATGATATGACAGGAAGAAAGACAAATGGGCAGACGCGCCAGACGCGTTCCGCGTTGCTTTGGGCGGTGACTGTGCCTGTGCCGCGCCAAATTGCCCTGCGACAACTCTGCCTCCCCCATCACGAGTCGTCAATCCCCGTAACGTCCATCCTCTCAATCTGCTCACTGCCATCTCTTATTTTTTTCCATCTCCTTTACCTCTGAGATTGGCTCATAGAATTCCAGCAATATCTTTACCTCACTGCGTTTGTGTGATGGTCTGCTGAGCTCGTCCGTTCCCGCTTTCCCCGCGCTTTCCCTTGCACACGATGCCTGCGCGCACTCGACAAGGTCCCTCCACGGCCATCGAGGTCGTGGAGCCTACAGAGGCGTCTGGTGGTCTTCGCAGCCTCAAATTCAATCAGCCTCTATCGTGGCGCGTCGGACGATCGGCCATACCCGTTGCCGACCTGCTGCAGCGCTTACAGACACTCGCGCAGGAGCTCCGCAAGCTCGAACAAGAGGAGGTCGACAAGAGTTCATTGAAGAAAGTCTCGCAAGAACTCGCTACAGCGCATCTGCTTGCGCACAAGGATAAAGGTGTGAGAGCATGGACGGCTTGCTGCATTGTCGACGTCTTGCGGCTCTGCGCGCCCGACGCGCCGTTCACTGGTAATCAACTCAAGGTGCGGTAGACGATTATGCCTCTATAGTCTTACTCAAGGATGATGATGATGATGATGTGATTTGCATTCACGTACTCGGATGATAGCTGACTCTTGGAATTGACAGGATATTTTTACTTGCATCGTGACATCCATCATTCCCGCACTAGCGGACCCTTCCAACGCCTACAATGCCCAGCATATCTACGTCTTTAACTCGCTCGCAGAGGTGAAGAGCATCGTGCTGCTCACAGATCTCGACCATCCGGACTTGTTGATCATTCCGCTATTCACCAGCTGCTTTGATATCGTCTCAGGCTCGCCCAAAGCCTCGACTGGTGAGGAAGTTGCCAAGAATGTGGAATACGACATGACACGTCTCCTCGTGACGGTGATCGATGAGTCTCCGGTTCTTGCTCCAGAGGTGGTGGATGTGATTGTCGCACAGTTTCTGCGCGTCGACCCTCGCGCCATCGATCTTCCCAACAACAAAAAAGGAAAGAAGCCAGACGCTCCGCTCGATGCGAAGCAAGAGACCCTTCTGTTGAAGGACTACCCACCCGCGTATAACATGGCGAAGGCGATTTGCCAAGCATGTCCGGAGAGGATGACGAGCCACATCAGTCAGTACTTTAACAATGTGATCATAGATGCTTCTGCGCCGTCGACGGAAACGAACGGCTCCCACAAACACTCGCACCGCAAACCGAATCTCGATGAGTCGGACGAAGAAAGTGAAGATATCAAAGAGCTGAGCAAGGCTCACCGTCTAATTCGAGAGCTCTGGAGGGCTTGTCCTGAAGTGCTTCAAAATGTCATCCCACAACTGGAGGCAGAGCTGTCCGCGGAATCGGTGTCACTACGTCTTCTAGCCACCCAAACAATTGGTGATCTTGCTGCAGGAATTGGTGTCGCTGGACCACCGCCCCCTCCTCCAATGGACCCTGCAGCATATCCCCCGGTGAGCCTGATAGAGTATCTTCAAACAATCCCGCAGCCAAGCGTGCTTCTCACCCCACTGTCTCCCAAACCGTTCTCACAAGCTCATGCCTCCGCGTATGAGAGTTTTCTGAGCCGGCGCTTAGATAAATCGGCCTCGGTGCGGTCGGCCTGGGTGACCGCAGTGGGACGCATTCTATTGACGTCGGCGGGCGGTTCTGGCTTGAGCGAGAACGAGGAGCAAGCACTCATCAGCAACCTGGGGAATATGCTTCGCGATGCGGACGAGAAGGTCCGTGTGGCAGCCGTTGATGCGATCGGTACCTTTGGCTTCTCGCATGTCGTTAGCAAGCTGGGTGCCAATGGTGGCTTCTCTAATCCCGATTCTGTACTCTCCATTCTCGCTGAGCGAGTGAAGGATCGAAAGCAGCAAGTGCGAGAGCATGCGATGAAGACTCTAGCGCGGATGTGGGCGGTTGCATCCGGCGAGATCGAACAAAACCATGAACAAGTGGTTCCTCTTTTGAAAGATGCGCCATCGAGGATTTTCGACGCCTACTACACCAACGACATGGATATCCATGCTTTGCTCGATCGAGTGCTGTTCGAGATTCTGCTGCCGCTGAATTACCCTCCGATCAAAACCAAAGCCTCCAAGGGTGGCTCGAGTCAGTCTCAAAGGCAGAAAGATGGCCAGAGCTCCGAGACCGACCTTGAATCGGACGTAGATAGGATCCGCGTCCGTCGCATCTTGACCCTTCTTAAAGGATTGGACGAGAAAGCGAGGAAAGTCTTCTTCGCCATGCAGGCGCGGCAACTGACCATGAGGACCGCCATCTCCATCTACCTCCAAGCGTGCGAGGAATATAATGTAAGGACACTTTTGAAGAGACATAACATGAGCTGATGCTAACCATGAAGCAGGGCGGGGTGATTGAGAAGGACGGGGAACGCATCAAAGCTCAATTGACCCGAGTCGTTGACGGATTAGCAAAGACATTGCCGGAGCCAACCCGGGCATCAGCAGACTTGTGGAAGTTCGCCAAGGTGCACGATCGCCGCAATTATCAGCTCATTCGATTTGCCATGGCCGCAGTCAGTGATTATCGCACCGTTACAAAGGCGATCAAGGAATTGGCGAGGAGAGTACAAAGTTCGAACAACGGGACTCTGCTCGACACTCTCACTCCGCTCCTGTACCGCTGCAGCTCCCTGATCTTCAACAGAAGCCATATTCCCGCAATAATGAGCTTGTCTCGAACGGATGAGAATGGGCTGGCGAATGCCGCTCAAGAAATGCTCAAGGAGATTTCTTCTCGGAACCCAGAGGTTTTGGAGGCTCAGATCCAGGAGATGTGCAAGGATTTGGAGTCTCAAGCACCGAAGGATGGATCAGCCGACCAGCCTGGCGCTGAGGAGATTCTGAAGGCGTGCTCAGGATTTGCTAAGAAATTGCCGTCAAAACTTCCCAAGGAGCGCAAGTTCCTCCAGGCTCTTGCGAGCTACGCTCTCGACAGTTCATCGCCCCGTGCCGCTAAGCATGCAGTCTCCATTCTCATGATCATTGCAGACAAGAAAGAGATGTATGCGAAGGATTTGATTCGCAAGTGTGTCACAAAATGGACCTATGGGTCTGATCACTTCTTAACCAAATTGGCTGCCCTGTCGCAGCTGAGCCTTCTCGCTTCCGCAGAAGCAGACGAAGAGAGCGAAGCTATCCTTTCAATTGCGGTCAACAAGGTTCTCCTTACCAATCGCTCCCCGCAGCCGGACGCCGGGTACAAATGGTCGGATGAGGTTGACGACGAAACCTCGGCTAAGGAGTGGGCTCTTAAGATCCTCGTCAATCATCTCCGTGCCAAAGCAGGTTCTGAGGACGATGATGCATTCCGTGCGAGCGCGGAGCCGGTGTACGACACTCTGAACAAACTCATAGCCGGAGAAGGGGAACTGTCAAAAAAGAAAGATACACCAGCGACCCAGAAATCGCGCATGCGCCTCCTCGCAGCGAAATCGGTGCTCAAGCTGTGCGCCTCCCACCGTCTATGCGACCAACTATTTACACCTCGCGATTTCAACTCCATTGCCCTCGTGGCTCAGGATCCACTCTTGCCTGTTAGAAGCGGCTTCGTCAATCATCTGAAGAAGTTGCTCGTGCAGAAATCCACCTTGAGTTACAGATGGTATACTATTCCATGTCTACTTGCGTTTGAGCCGAATGCGAGCTTGAAAGACAGCACGCTCACCTGGCTGCGCTCTCGGGCCGCGTTCTTCTCTCAGCAAGCCCAGGCAGGCGGCAAGCGAAGCGACCAACAGACCGTCATGGAGTCGATATTCTCTCGCCTCCTGTCTCTCCTTGCTTATCATCCTGACTATCCGTCTGCCGACCTGGACGAGGCTACCAAGATCGGGGATCTGGCAGACTTTGCACGCTACATTCTCTTCTACCTCATGGCTGTGGGGAATGAACGAAACTTGTCTCTCATCTTTCACATCGCTCAGCGCGTCAAGCAGACCCGTGACGGCATTACCAAGTCAGAGGAGATCACTACACGGCTGCATACGCTGTCGGATCTAGCACAAGCGACCATCCGCCGTTTCGCCGACATCTATTCGCAACAACACAAATCTGGCGGTCAACCCGGCGATAACATCCTCGAGACTTATCCTGGGAAAATGGGAGTACCAAGTTCTATCTTTGCTCCAATGGCAAGCCATAAGGAGGCGCAAGAGGTTGCCGAGAAGAACTTCCTGCCGGATGAGATCGACGATGTATTGGATCGCATTGTCCGGTCTGTTATGAGACCTAGGAGCGGGTCTCACGCTCAAGCGCACGCGAGAAAGCGTAAGCCTGAGACGAACGACACGAATGGCGATGCGACTTCGGCGAAGAAGCCCAGGAAGGACAAGGAAAAACTATCGCGACCAAGGAAATCGTCCTCTGCTGCTGGTACTCCGAAGGTCCCCAAGAGAAAGAAGAAGGATGAAGACGACTGGTCGTCTGACGGAGGTGCTGCCGAAGACGTCCCTGTTGCTGCCCGGAGACGCAGCAGCAGAGGCGCTGGCAGAAAGTCTGTGAGCTATGTGGACCGTGACAGCGACGAAGACGACATGGAGATGGAAGAGTGGGATCAGGCCCAAGAAGAAAATGGTGATGAGGCACAGGACGACGGAGAAGACAATGCGAGTGAAGAGGAAAGCGACGCCGAGAAAGAGCAGGGAAATCACGCTGAGACCGAAGAACCCGAGGAGAAGGAGGATGAAGAATTAGAGGATGCTCCGGTCGAGGCCTCGCTACCATCTGCTACGAAATCCAAAGCGAAGAAGGCGTCTGTGCCGAAAGGCAAACAGAACCAGAAGACTGCAACGCTTCTGAACAGGCGATCATCTCGGCGCGGTTAATGGGACATGAATGAGTATTGGATCAAATGATCTTCACATTTTTCATGTCAACCCAATTCTGTTTGAGTTAAATGTGCATAGATGGTCTGTTCCAACTTGACCGACTGCGCTATATCCTTCAAATCTTGTCAGCCAGCCTCCACCGAAGACTGCATCAATGGGCCGCGTTTGCCCATAGTATGATGACTCTGGCGATTTGCTTGTTTCCCAATCACAACCAATGCATGATTTCTATTCAATTTTCCTTTTTTTTCCTTGCTATTTGCTAATGAGCTGAATCTGCAATGTATACCCATCTGTCTCACAAGGTTTTACTTGAAATTACTTCTGCCATGTCTAAACTGCTTTCTCTGAAAATCTTTTTCATCTCATCTAGCTGTTATTCTGTCATCTGTTATTTTACAATGGTTGTTCAAATTGCTTTTCTTCTCTTCTCTTTTTTTCGATGTAAGTCATGAATCCTTTATTTGCTCCCTGTACGTAAACAATTCATGAATGTGTGTAAAGACCTAGCTAGCTATTCTTGCTACAACAACCACAGTCACATAGTGTTTGCTATCTATTGTATCAGTCAAAAACCACTGGATTAGATCATCACCTGTGAAAAGGCTCTACCTCTACTCTCACCCGTACTCTATCTAGGCTCTCATTCTTGAACAGAGATGATGATCTTATCTTTAATGCATAGTGTCAGTCATGTCCAAGAAACATAGGCAGTAATGCTACCTAGACTGAGAGATAAATAGATATGTAACTATGCAGATGAAGAATAAAGATGAATTAATTCATCAGGTGAAGTAATAAATAGATTATGACTCGATTCGATAAGATGTAGAGTTTGGTTCTGCTTTATTTTTTTATTTTTATTTATTTATTTATTTATTTTATTTATTTATTTTTTTTTAAAAAAAGCCTTCATGAACCACTCATCATCATTACGCAGAATAGACTAAACCGCCAATTGAGAAATGCACACAAGAATCCCTGAGAGGTCACTCAATAAGAAACGTTTCCACGGAGCAGTCGTCTGTCTCTCCCTCGATATGCGAAGAATACGGAGATAAGGAAGACGCGCAACCAGAAGGAAGAAAGATAATACGTCGATGTAGATGTACGTAGGGGAAAAGATGAATGGCATTTAGTCCGGCGAGGACATTGTATTTACGTCTCCAAGGCCAAGTCAGGCCAAGCAAGTTATTTTGACGCATTCGAGGGAAGTAGAAAGAAACATAAGCCTCAGAAACAACAACAAAAACAAAGAAATATACGCTCAGGAATGCTATACACCAACCCAATCCAAAATAACAGCGCCATTAGATTTGACAATGCCCAATTATCCAGAATAGACGCATTTGAAGAGACAAGTTTGTGCCAAACACACACTCATTCTCTCACGCAACAGGACCAACGTACGTTATGACGCATTGGCGCCCGCCACTGCAGTTTTCGCAAGCCTCTCTTCCACACGCTCTTTATGCTGCCGATTCTTCAGATGGACCTCGAAATTATCAACCGTCATTCCCGGGCCAGGAGTGTACAATTTTCCAGGACAGTCATGACACCGAATGCGGGGTAAATATTGATACTTCAACTTCTGACCGGGTTGTGTGGCGTTGGCGTTGGCGACAGGCGTCAAGGTTTCCATGTCTACTGCGGAGTACCGCATCACGGCTTCGAAAGAGTGGTTCGGGTATGACCGACTTAGCCGCGCGAGGCCTGCGACTAGCCAGGCCGGTGCAGGAGGCTGTTCAGTAAAAGTCAGCAGGATCCGAAGACAAAACTTTGCTGTGACGAGTTGCTTACCCCTGGAACACCCGGCTGGGGAGGATGAGGCGCATCGATAGCGCCGAGCTGTTGAGCCGGAGTTCGTGTAGAACTGGCATTTGGCGGACGGCCTTGAGGTTGTGTTCCGCCCAATTGTGGTTGGGGCGGAGGAGCCATCGGGGTCTGCGTGGGAGTTTGAGGCGTGCTGCTTTGGGATGGTTGAGGAACTGGTGTAGATCCGGAGATGCTGGAAACAGATTGAGGTCGGTTCCTGTTCCTGAGATCCTTGAGAAACTGGCGGAACTTCTCACGAGATATTCTGAGTTTTACGACGAGCGTTTCGGGTTCATCGACGCTCTCCTCTCTGTAATCGCGCCTGCGGGCAGACACCCTCGCCTCGTGGTGAGGCTCTGGCGTCGCAGAATGGCCCAAGCTGGCGCGTAATGCCGCATGGGCTGCGGTTGCTGCTCCTCTCATGCCTCTCGTACGAGCAGTGCCTTGGGCCAGATGCGGGCCAATCGCAGGTGAACCTGTCGAGGATTCATCACTATCCGATTCGTCGGAGTCTTCGCCGCCGTCACGCTGTGCGGCAGAGCGTCTATGGCGGCTGGAACCAGATCGTTTGAATACGTTGCTCTCCTCAATCGTGGAAGCAGTGTTCGGTATGACAGATGACACGATCATTGTCCGGATGGTGCGTTGGCGGTCTTTCAGGTCAGGCAATGCAGGACCGCCACGACGGTTGATAGACCGCTTCTGGCGACGCTGTTCTCGAGATATCGACACTTCGGTGCGTTCGAGCTCTGCCTCGTTCAACTCGTACAGATACGGCGTAAACTCCTTGGCAGCTTGGAAGGGACGGAAAGGAGAAGGTAGAGGAGACGGAAGGAATGCAGCTTTGAGGTCGGGATCATCAACGGGCCGGCCGTCAAACGGATGAGAGACGATATAGAGGGATTTCGTGAAGAGCTGGGATTGTTCGCGGATTGCATGAGCGATGGCGGTGGTGAACTCGCCTGAGAGGGAAAGGTCGTTTGTCATGCGCAGAGCGAATTCTTCCGGAGAGTTATGAGGATCGTTGATGTCCCATTCGAATTGATCTACAAGCGTATGCTGTCCAATGGTGATGTTGAGCTTGATCAGGATGCGCATCTCGTCGTTCTTGTATGCGTTGTAAGGTAGATGGGGGTCCAGAGGGTCTTCTTCGATGAATACTTGTGGGTAGTAATCCGAGAGTTGGTCCTGGATATTTTGCGAAATCATTCGCACCAACGGAGCACATGATTGGAGAGGGAGGCCGAGGTCCTCTACGAGCTTCTCCGCGAAAAGATCTGGCGAAACCACGCGGTCATGAAGGTTCCAGGTAAACGTGTCTCGAATCTTGATCTTCTCCCAGTCAATGTCCAGCCGGATCGGAACGAGGTCTTCAATCTGCTCGTTTTGGATCTTCAAATCTCTGCGCGGTATTCGTAACTCCCTTGTTTTCCTGCCGCCAGGTCGACGTCTGTTGGAAGGATACAGAAGTTGCGGATGTTGATTCTTCAGATCGGTTCGTGCATTCCCAAAGCCCTCATAGCCGGCGCCGTAGAGCGCAGCCGGGTTCAGATGATTTTCCCGACGTAGTGCAAGGTAAAAATCCCTCTCGGCACGCTTCTGCTCAACGATCCCTTGGTGCGGGTTGTTCCATGCCGCCAGAGCGGAATGGTGGAATTCGCGATTCACATATTGCTCCAGTTGAATCTTATCTGCCGGAGTCTCGCGTACACGAACAGGTAGAGCCTCCGTTGGAGACGAGGGACGAATGACTGAGCCATCACGAGACCGCTTTCTGCTTGATGTTGATCCATTTGCGCCATTGGACTGTGAGTTTCGTGTCAAGTTACCGTTAGCCGCGTCGTGACTGGTATCCGTGGAAGGGAGCGACACGCCTGATGCCGCGAGGACGGCTTTGGCGTTCTGCTTTCCTTCTAGTATAGCATTTTGAACGGCGCCGTTACTTGATTGTTCAGCTTGCGCGTTGGGACTGTCGCCATTCTGGTCGGCGCTTGCACCTGCTGAGAGAGCGCCGTCCGGCTGAAGCTCATGAGAGGACTGCTCCGGATGCGACGAACTGCCGGCAGACAGTTCGGGAGACGGCATGATCGATATGGAACCCTTGGATGAAGTTGTGTGTCACTCACACGAAGGATTTTCCACGTTGGAGCGGCACTCAGCGGACAAGGAAGGGTGATGAAGTGGTTAGGACAGCATTATTGACAGAACCTGAGGTACGGCGCAGACGAGGTCAGTCATGGAGCAACATCGATTTTTATCGCGAACAACTCAAACGCAATACTACTAGTAACACGCGACAGGGCATCCGACACAATGAGATGCGCCGCCCGCAAACAAAGACGAGCGAAGCGCGACGGTGGGGCATGGCGCGCACAAGCGTCGGATGTTCCCATCATTCCGAAGGAAGCGCGACATCATGGGGCAAAAGAAGGGCGAAGAGAAGAGGGCGAGCAGCAGATGAGCAGCAGCGACAACATCAACAACCACGAAGGAGGGAAGAAGCACAAGAAGATAAACAATGATAAAAGGAGATAAATCATACATACCAGAGTCAAAAAAATGTACCGACCAGTAGTGGTGGTCTCCACGATCGGGGAAAGTCAGCCAGAGGGTTCCAGGCAGGACAAGTGAGTGGATGGGTCTGGTCTGGTCCCGGTCTCTGCTGTCTTTTCTGCCGACCGGAAGAGGATGGCTAATCAGCTGACAGCAGCACTGAGAAACCGATATCAAAGTATCAGATGCTTGATATCATTTATTGGAGGCCGGAGGCTTGCCCTAAAATGAGTGGATCACAATAATCCTCGGGGGTGCCCCTGCGCGTGGCTCTGAGGTATCTTTTCCAGCTGATTGAGAATAAGGAGAGAAATGGAAAGGAGAAGACGAAGACGGAGGCAAGACAGGAGGACGACGTGTGTCTTTGTTACAAGCGGCCGTTTCCGTATCCTCCAGGCTGGAGGCGAGCAGAGACTTACGATGGTAGAGACAAATGGGAGCACCTACGCAAGAACTTGGGACAGTCAGATCGAAATCCAAAGGAATCACGATTAGATTCCTTGAAGCCATCCAGATACATCTTCTGAAGCGTGTTTTCGAGGTGTTCTTCCGATCTTCCAAACCATCGATTACCTGTATCACAACTGTAATCTTACCGGCCACTGCACGCCTCCGCTCCCTATTCCCTATTCGGATGGATCACGTGACTGCCCGTTCGCTGCTCTCCTCTCCACCGCAGCCCGTTTTGGCCCCGTCATATCCGATCATGATTCTGGAACGGATCATTCGTCTACGGTCGCCTGCAAAATGAATTCGATCTTATGCCATGCATTCCGGCGCTAAGAGACGGGTGTCTTTCAATTAATAATTCAATAGCTCTTGATATTGGTTCAGTGCCGAGTACCTCCAGCAACCCCTCCGCATGCTTGGCCGGACGCACGACACAAAGAACCCAACCTGGAAGGGAAGCGCTTCTCAGGATCACGACATGAATGGGAATCATCAGGCTAATGCCGCATCTGCGACGACCGCTCGATGGTCGGAGTTGAAGATCCCATCATCATCGAATCGGTTCGGCAACACTGCATACCCTTCCACCTTCCATGGCAATGTGCCCTGGCCGTTGCTGTCCTTGGTTTCATCATTCTTCAGTCCCAGCAAGATGTAGTCGATGCGAGATGGAGGCTCGTCTTCATAGCCGAAGCCGGTGAACGTGTTATGGCTTCCATAATGCTCAGATGGATTCACCAGCTTGTAGGTATCGATCAATGGTGAGTCCAATGCAGTCAGCACCTTGTAGGCTTCCTGCGTGTCTTCGCTGTTGAGATCTCCAGCCAGGAAGACACCGGATATGATGTCCCCGTACTCACCGGTCCGATGCTCGTGAATCTTGTTGAGGATAATATGTGCTGCCTCGAACCTGGACCGGGTTCCCTGGTCGTCAAGGTGCGTGTTCATCGCAAGAACGGTTTTGCGACTCTCGTGATGGGTGAAAACGCCAATGGTTACGATGCGGATGGAGGCAGCATCCCAGCTTTTAGAAGGTACGGCAGGCGTCTCGGACAGCCATACTGTCTCCCAGTGTCGAAGCTGCCAGATCGCGGGCTGGTAGAAAATGGGAGAGTATTCGCCTGCTTCATGGCCGTCATCCCGTCCAACTCCAATATATGCCCAGTGTGGTTCTTTGCTTGAGATGTTCTTAGGGGCCTTGTTGAGTCCCGACAGAATATCGACTAGCTGAACGTGGAGAACCTCCTGCAAGCATATGAAGGAAGTCGGGCAGTGTCGAGTCTGGTACTGTAGTTCATTCAGCAGAAGTTGCTTCCGCTCTTTCCAAGGTCGCTCGCCTCTAAAGGGCGATGAGGTTGCATATCGAATATTATGCGTCAGTATGCGCACCGGAAGCGCTGGAGTTGTTTTCATTCTATCGCAATGTGCTCGAGGGAAGGTCTTCGGGGAAATAGATTGTAATCTACAGTTACAGTAAAGAAGCAGGATCTTGTTCGAATACGACTAAATGAGGAGAAAGGCGCCCAAAACAACCATGATTGGACGACAAGGTCCTTGACAATGAAACCCTGAACGCAACCTTGAGAAGAGTCTAGGAATTACCATCATTGACTGATTGGCGGTTGGATCTCTAGGGTGGAAGCATTTTTGATCTCAAATAGGACATCCTCGTGCCAGGGAATGTATTTCTCTCTATTTCAAGCCCAGACTGGTTCCACTGAACAGTCGAACTTCATCTACTGAGGAGTGATTTGGGACCTGGAAACGATCCGCGGGACACACGACTGATGACGTTACTTGATCCCACTGTATATGAACCCAGCGAGCTAAAGGAGCTGTAACTGATCGCTATTCGCGATGGCACAGGCTCTGCGATCATGCGAAAGCCCTACCCAGCATGACCTAGTCACCCAATACTGTACGCCCAGAGTAGGATCCCCCCACCGTGCAAAAACCCCACCGAACCCGCGCAAAGTACCTGTGGTTGTGCACACGACTAAGCTAGAAGAACTTCAAAGTCTGAATCCTGATCTCTTTCACTATTGTCTTGGCTTCAAGAGACTCGAATCATTATACATCCTCACTTCAGGTGCGAGGTGACTGTACTACCACACAATGGCTGAGACCCAAGCCCCCGAGGTTGGTAAGTAAGCTTGATCTGTTGTTTGTGTTCGCCCTCCCAAGTGAAAAAAAGCTCTGACGTTTGTGGGTTTCTCCTCGGGGGTTTGTTCACAGCTGCCGCTGCTGCGACAAGAGCTGTGCAAAAAATCATAATAATCCACTTCGATACCAGAAACTAACTACGGGCTCAATTGACGCTAGATTATACCCTCAACAACCCCGATACATTGACCAAGTACAAGACCGCCGCTCAGATCTCCCAGAAGGTCCTCGAGGCCGTCATTGGTGTGTTGCATCTTCGCACAACGTGCGCTTGAAAGGAGTAATTAGAACGCAATCTAATACGGATGTCCAGCACTATGTCAGGAGGGAAGCAAGATAGTTGAGATTTGCCAGAAGGGTGACCAGCTCCTCGAGGAGGAAATCGCAAAGGTCTACAAGGGCAAGAAGATCACCAAGGGTACGTCATTATCAATTCCGGCGTATGTATCGCGAACAATAGAATTATTGATCGGGGCTTCGTCAAATAGGTATCGCTCACCCCACAACGGTCTCTCCCAGCTCCTACGTCACGCCATACACCCCCTTGGTCTCGGACACCAAGGAAGCAGAGACGACCCTTAACGCGGGCGAGCTTGTCAAAGTCCAGCTCGGTGCCCAGATTGATGGCTTCGGAACCATCGTTTGCGACCAGGTTGTCGTCGGTGCTCAAGAAGTCACCGGCCGCGTGGCTGACCTGATCCACGCGACTTACTACGCCAACGAGCTGCTCCTCAGGCTCATGGTCCCTCCCGGTCTTTTGGCCACCGGTTCCGACGAGGAGAAGAAGAAGGCTGCTGCTGAAAAGCCTCCGACCCAGGCGCAGATCTCTGCTTTGATTGAGAAGGTCGCCAAGGCGTACGACTGCAACGTCGTTGAGAACACGACCAGCTGGCTGTTCGACCACAACGAGATCGAAGGAAACAAGAAGATCATCCTCTCGCCCGGTTCCGGTGTCAAGGGTGAAGGTACTCCCGATGTTGGTGAAGTCTGGGGCGTCGAGGTTGGCCTTAGTCTCGGTTCTGGCAAGGTTAAGACTCTGGATCACCGCGCTACTCTTCACCGCCGTACCACCACTACGTACATCCTTAAGCGTCCTAGCTCCAGACAGACTCTCTCCGAGATCGTCAAGAAGTTCGGAACTTTCCCCTTCAGTTTGCGTCAGCTTGATGACGAGAAGGCCGCCAAGGTTGGTGTCGTCGAGTGCGTTCGTGGAGGTGTGTTGAGACAGTACGAGCCTGCGGGTGAGGCCGATGGTTCCCCTGTCTCCAGATTGTTGACCACTATCGGTACGTGCGCCTATCGCTTGCCCTATGAATCTACGATCCGCGTCCGTCACTGACCAAAATATGCAGCCATCACCAAGAACGGCATCACCAGACTCGCCGCGCCAAACCCTCTGGACCTGGAGAAAATCAAGTCCGACAAGAAGATCGAGGACGAGGAGATCCTCAAAATTCTCGAGCGCCCTTTGGCTAGATCGACCGGCTCCAAGGGCAAGAAGAACAAGAAGAAGAAGAAGAAGCCTGCCAAAAAGGCTGATGCTGCTCAGGATGAAGAGTCGAGCGATGAGGAGTAAACTCACCCTGGCGAACGACATTTGCGTTATGCGTTTTTATGATAGCTCCTCTTCTGCAGCCTTGAATTGACCAATGAGAACAATTGCCGCTAGCAGGCAGAAAAATAACAGAGGACTTTTGGGACGTCCGGGACAGGTCCATTCATCCGGTAGATACTACACGCCTTCGGTGGACAACCCGAGACATTTTCTAACCGCGATTGTTCCCTTGGGACTTTATCGCGTATCGCGTGCCTAGTAAAAAAAGAAGGAAAGCATTGATGAGTCGATGTCCGAATATATTCCCTTTGATCACTTCGTAAATCAGCTGTTGCTTTTAAGTTATGGAAGAGTCGCCGTTGTTGTAAGGGGCAATTCTTCCTCTCGTTACATCTACAAAGGCACTAAGCATGATATTTCCTCCTCCGGAGATAGTCTGTCGTCGTAGTCTTCTTGATTCAAGACTGCGTTCCTGAGCTGACAGTATCATACGGTTGCTGATTGTCTACGTCGCAGCCTCCTTGACCAGAGTGTTCCCTCTACTCCTGTGTAAGAATCGATATTACGCAGCACTCCAGCTTGAAAAATTCTCGCCTGATAGCAACATGCTGTCTCGTCGCGTCTTACAAATCATTGCTCAACTGAGGTCCCTGCTTATCAAGGTCGTGTTCGTCTTGTCTTTCCTTGCAAGTATCTACTTTACTGTTGCTGCATGACTATGCTCTGAAAGTGTTTCGTAGCCTTTATTTGCAACAGACCAGTGGCTATTCGCTTGAAGTCTCACCTGCCATCAGTGAATTCAAAGAGTATGATGCTCTATCTGGAAGTTATTGTGCGTAGTCAAGGTGGATAGTTGCAAATATCTCTGGCATCATTATCAGAGCACTCGGTCAATTGGGGATCCTTCAAACAATCACCTCGTCTTCTTCTTGTCTACAAAGCACTCTATCCCACCCTTCGTAATTGGAATCTTGATTCAGACAGTGGAGTGAGAATGATTGTGTCCCTTTGATGTGGATCGTTGCAGGTCTCTCTTGCACCATTGTCAAGGCATTTGATCAGTCGAAAGCCCTTAAATCATCTTGTTTCCTTTTTGTCTTGGAACCACTCGACTCCACCTTGCAAATGGAAGGTTGATTCATAAAGTGGATTTTTCTACTTAGGATGATTGTGCCTCGTCGGCGTGAATGACGGCAGGTTCCTCATTGTCAAAAATCCTCCGTCAATTGGGATTCCTCCCTCTAACTACTACTGTTTCCCCTACAGACTGAAAACAGGAAACACTCCTTCTTACAAATAGGAGCCGGAGAGGGCTTGTATTCACTGCGGAGCTTGCATCTTCGACTTCAGCAAGTTTGACACGCCCCCCTCCTAATTGTTTACGCAACAGCCTTGGACATCGCCTTCGAGGTTCCTCTTCATTCACGGCAGACTCCTGATGCTCTTCAAGTGAATGTTTCCAGGACGACTCCTTGCCACTCATTTTGTCTCTTTGCAGATTGAACACATTTTCCTTTCCTTCTCCAGCTTCCCCTTCGTCGTCTTCTTCTACTCATCCCACATCCATCGTCTCTACACCCCGAGAACCTCTTCTCGAACCACCAGCTCTTCTACGTTTCAAACCTTAAAGCTCTACATATTCGTACAATCTACTCTCTCTGAAAAGCTCTAGGTGAGTCTGACTGGACATAGCATGATTTGTCTCTCCACGTCCCCCTGTATCTCCTGTCCGGAGACCAGCTGCTGGATAGTCCAACACATGGTTGATCTTTATCTTCATGCATTTTGGTGCATTTTCCCAAGCTGCGAGCACTTTAGAAGGAGCTCTGAGGATCTCGACTTGTTCAGACTTGTCATTCCCACGTTCCCGTCCAGATTCTATATATTACATTGTGCAGCACTTCGTAAGCGTCTCGAATGTCTAGCTGACGAGGCGCAAAGGACTCGTCAAAAGCAACGCAACGAAACAGAAATAACGATCAGCTTCGGGCTCTGATATTTCTGCTTCTCGTCGATAAAGATTCGTCCCTTTCTGGCTTGGCTCTATTTGACAATTTCCTGCATGTTCTCTGCGTCCCCGGAAGGGCGTCGAGGAAGAAGCTTTTTTGACCGGTACGTGCTATTTCTGCGTGAACAGAGATATTCTCGTTTCTCAGTAAAGTCAAGAAATATCATTCCTTTGATTTACTGACCGAACCATGCTTAGCTTCTATCTTCTACATTTGGTGTTGTTGCAGCCTCAGTGTGACTCCCTAAGCACTGCTGCCCCCTTAGGAACTGGTGACGGGAACACCTCGAAAACTCGCGAAACTCCGCAATCTTCCTTTCTCCTTCATCAACCCGCAGACAGCGCGCGGGCTGGCCACGATTCCAGACAGCAACGTTTCGTGCGCTCGCTGTCTGTCTTGGAATCTGTTTATTAGTGAGTCCTTATCAAAAAACATTCGACTGCGCTGCAAGCTAACCATGCGTTCAACAGGCGTTGCTGCTTTTTCTGAGCTGTATCTACGGGAGTTACAATGGCTCGTAATCTTCGCTCGTCCTCCCTCGCCAGATCTCAGAACTCGCGTCCTTCCACGCCTCGCAGTGCGCAGGCTCGGGTCAATACTTCCTCTGCGGCGGGATCTACCAACGTCAGAAATCAACGCAAATCTGGCAGATTTTCTCGTCTTCCGAGCGACTCTGTTCAAGAATCTCCGGCGCAGGAACATCCGCAAGCAGAGCAACCACGAACCGAACAAAACGAAAATGTCAATGGAATGCTGTCGAATGAGATGGCTTGGGAGTGGACAGAGCCGCCTGTGAGAGCTCCTGTTCCTAGCTACAAGGACACACCATGGTGCGCTGTCTCGAATGAGGCGAATCCTATTCTTTCTACTATGCGACCTTTGGGAGCCATGCCAACCGCTGCCGACTTGCGCAAAGTGGGACTGGCACCAACAAAAGTACTGTCTCGTGTTTTGCCTGTCAAGACCTCGTTCGTCGCCATGTTCGACGGAGCCAACGATGAGGAACCGCCGACTTCGACCGAAGAGCAAATGACGGATGCACCTGACGTTCAACAGCCTAACGTTCAGCAACCCAACATTGAAGAGCAATCAGCCGACGAGATTATTGCCGCTCTCAACGCTCTGCCAGTTCCTGAACTGGAAGACATCAACGTCCGAAGGCTTAAAGTCGCTACTGAGCAAGCCATCCGCAACGCGACAGAAGATAATAAACCCATTATTGCTCGCGGTCTCCTTCGTATCTGGGCTGATAGCTACAACGACCCATTTCAGCTTCATGTATTGGACGGCGTCGTCACGACAGATCCCGCCCAACGCAATCAGTCGGCATTTCGAGCTCTCTTCCGCGCTGCAATGAAAAGTGCGCGGGCGGAGGAAGCCTCCGAGCCTGTTCCCGCCGCGCCGGACATGGCTCGAGACCGCTCGGCTGCAAGCACCTCTTCGTTATCGTCTGCTAAATCACTTGAACCAGAAACTACTGCTCAAGGTACAAGCTCGGCTCGTCCTCGCACTAGAGGTGGCCAGGCAAAAGCTGCCACGCAGAGAGGCAAAGACAGAGCAAGAGCTCCGGAACCATCCGGTAGTCGTTCAGCCTTCCCGTCCGCAAACGAGTCTGCACTCCAGCGCAAGCGCGCCATGGAAGAAGATCCCAATTTCTCAGAGGAAGCTGTGGCTGCGAAGCGCGCTCGCCTGCAGCGAGACTTTTCCGATGTTGTGTCTCAAGAAAGCCACCTCCGTTCTTCGTTGGCGTCCAGTGGCCCTTCCAATACCGCTTCTCCTACTCCCAACGTTAATACACGCTCTCAAACCGCCTCCGACCGACAGGGCGCCATTGATGTAGACAGACCTGCTTCGCCCCAAGCTGGCGGCGGACAGGCCAAGAAGACTCGACCAGCCCCTATTAAAATGTATGTGCTTTTCCAAATTTGCTGTTCTCTTCCAAGCTTGGGTTGACTGACATCAATGCAGTAGGAAGAAAAAGGACCCAAATATCGACAACCTCGAGATTTGCCGTCAGTGCAAACTTCCCGGAGACTTGATATGCTGTGATGGCTGTGTCGAGTCGTATCATTTCACCTGTCTAAGTCCACCTCTTGACCCTGATCACCCTCCCGATGGAGACTGGTGGTGCCCCATCTGCACGATCGATAGCCCCATCGAAGCGCTCGAGGAGACCATCGACGACACTATTACTGGCTCGAAAGATTTCTCCCTGCCATCTCACAATCGAAACTACTTCGAAGGAGTCGGAACAGCAGACAACGGCAAGTACGAACAGACCGTCACTGTTCCACGGAACACCAATCGCAGTCGCGGAAGCCGAACTGGTCGTATCGACGATCCGGCCCTGCTTAAGCCCTATGACTCAAAAGGCAAGCTCGTCATTTGTATCTCTTGTGGTCTCCCGCCGGGCAGCGAGAAACCCGTTATTCAGTGCGACTATTGTCCCTGCTACTGGCATGTCGACTGCGTCGACCCCCCTCTGGCCAACCCGCCCACTCAGAGACCGGGCAGCAACAAGCCGTACCACAACTGGATGTGTCCTAACCACGCTGCTCACGATCTCTACACCATTGCACCCGACGAAAATGGTAACCTTCGGCGTCATCAGATCCGCCGTCCGCGACATGTCCGTTACGTCGATATCGACGTTCTCCCTGCGGAGGACGAACCCGATCTTCACGAGGAGGAGCATCAGGGCGTCGTCTATCGTGTCTCTGAAAAAGGCATCCTGCTTAATTTCATCGAGCGCATCAAGCGGTAAGTTTTTCCTCCTCTGAAGTATTATATAGTTCTCTTTCTTTTCCTACTAACACCGAACTTAGTGAAAATATGGAGATGGAGACCGCAAAGGAAAGAGCTCGCCTGTTTGGAGACTACGCCAAGACCAAGCTCGATCAACTCGTCGCCAAGGCCGAGGAGTTCTACTCCCGAACCGCTCCATCACCAGACACCGAGGGCGCCGCCGCTGACATTATCCGGTCTCGCACCGCGGCCGAGCGTGAGGCCATCGCCAACCTCATCGCTTTCTCCAAGGGTGATGACGTCCCAAAGCCCGAGGATGCGGGCAAGATCAGTCTTCTGATCGATCAGCTGCGGTCGAACGCCCCGCGCCAGCTCCCTGCTCCGGAGACTGAGATTGCCAACCTTCAAGCACTTCAGGCACTCATCAACAAGCGCATTGAAGCGCTGGGCGCCTAAAAGGCATGATCGTCCCGGAGCGGGGGCGGGGGAAGGAGCTTTATCTTTCTTGTCTGTTAGAGTTTGGGGGGGAGGGAGGCAGCGGTGACTCTTCATCTTCGTTTTCTTCTGATTTTTTATGTTATGTCTGAGTAGATACGGGGCCATCATGTATGATTTTGGGCATCGGCGTTTGGGGAGGAAGGTGTTTGAGTATCCATCTATCACATCTGGCGTTATTCTGGGGGGAGGTCACCAGTGCATCATCATCATCATCATCACCAGGCGAAGTCTCTGTGTTTCTTATTTTCTTTTCTTTCTCCTTTTTTTCTTTTTCCATCTCGTCGGACCAAAAGGGTCCATTGCATTCGGGCCCATCGCGATCGGATGGGTTCCCCATTCTACATAAGAAGGCAGTCATGACACATTGCATCGCAGGGATAAATAGCGCACCGCCCAGGGAAATCGTACACTCATGAGTTGATTGAACTACGAATCTAGATGTACAGCGCTGATGTATCTAGTGAACGAAACAAATTCATTATTCAAGACAAGATGCCCGAATGCCATATTTTTCTTTTCAAGCCGTGATGCAGTATATGTTGCATGACCGAGGAGAAAATCCGGGGCACAATAGAATCATATACCGTCAACGAGTTCAAAGGTATTTCTTCGGCATGGTTGCGCGGCGGCGTTTGTAGATGATGTACGAGCCCGCGAGGAGGAGTTGGAAGGAGATGACGAGGAAGATGAAGAAACCCATTCGCGGAGTGGAGGAAGTGATGACTATAATTCAATAGTTAGCCGATGAAAAGAAGGTGGAGAAGAGAGAGAGAGAGCAAAGGGAGTGTTGGCAACACTTACCATTAATGATCGAGTCCTGGAGACTCTCCGTCAAGCTGAGATGTGATGTCCTCAGGTGCTCGTGAAGCTGATTGAAGCGGCTGTGGTAGTCCTTGCTCTGGAGATCCTGCTGGATGGCAGACAGGCTCTCCTCGATTCGCTGAAGTCGTGCTTCGAGGCTAGCAATCTGGTCCTTCGTAGCCATTTTCCCGAGAACTTCCGAATGGCGGCCATCACTCTTTCCGCTCAAAACGCTGACTTCCCGGATGATGTTGCTGGTTGCCTTGTTGATGCCTTGGATCCGGTTGCCAAGATCCACGAACTGCTGGGTGATGGACCGAGAATCTGCTCCTCGGATCTGCGCGTCATCCGTGGCCTGGTCGACGATAGGCTGCTGGTCGCCTTCTTGCTGGGAAGAGGCATCTGGGACTGTGCCCGATTGAGCAGACTGGACGACGAACTTGAAAATCTCGAATGAGTCTGGGTTCTCGGGAGTCGCACCCGTGATACCGAATGTGTTGCCGGGATAGAGAGCGACCTGGATACTTGTTGTCAGCTAGGGGGGGGGGGGGGGGAAGGAGGCACATGGGGCTGAAACTATCCCTTACCTTGTTTGTCTGGAAGCAGAGCTTGTCATCGACAGTGACTTCCAGGCCAGAATTCGAGTGCTTGACGCGGAGGACAGAAGGGCGGCCAAGATTGCGGTAGGGATAATCACAGTGGCCAAATGCCAAACTGTCTACGCTTCTGTGGCTCCTGTAGTCCGTAGTACCGTCGTTGAGGAAGCCTCGGATACTTCCTCCCTGGATTACCGTCAGTGTCCATGTTCGAGTTCCCCTGCTTATATATAGAAAGTAATGACGTACTCTTCCGCCGTGTGAATCAATAGTGATAGCAAGGCCGTCAAATTGCCCGACGGTGTAGATGCTGGACGTGCCAACTCTGGCTTGGCCATCCTTCGCATACCATAATTGGAGGTTGCCACTTGCTCTTTCGGGGCCGCTAGCTCTGAAGTGAAGTTCTGTTGTCCATTCTGATTGAGTGAGACTGGAATCTACGGTTCAGTACTTGAGTAGAGGAAAATGTGTGAAGATGTGCAGCACTTACGGACTCTGAGACCAGGCAAAGCCTCGTGTATTGCCCGGATAAGGGGGAGTCAAGATGACCTTATCTGAAAGCTACTTGAATGTCAGAGTCAATTCAGGAACGCGTGAGGAGATGGAAGATAGGAACTCACAATCTGAGGGACAAAGTTCTCTCCGCCAATTTGCCATCCAGGAATGTAATCCCTGCTCGGTGATATACTATGCACACTACATTAGACTGAAGCATAGAAGACGGAAAGATGATATGATGGGGATCCTACCTTTGACCATAGCCAAAGCTGGAGCTCTCAATCACGGATTGTGCGCTCGCAGCAGCAACTAGAAATGCAAGGGAAGCTGGCACCTTCATGCTGTCGTGCGATAACAACCCCTGATGGTAGGTAGTGGGAGCTTGCTCCAAGGGACTAGGCGCTGGTATGTCGTCACGGGATGGGGGAAATTTTTTTTTATTTTACAAAGATAAGGAGATCGTCGAATCGATAATGGTCGGAAAGAAATTTCCTGTTCAATTGGTAAAAGGACAACCACAAATGTAATCCTCGAGATGCTGATATCGAGCTGTCAACGATCTAGAGCGTTTCGAGATGTGAGCCCAGACACAACACGAGTCGTGATCCACCCAACTACAATGGCGATCACACAGTAGCGGACCTCTTTGGCAATTGAAACGGCAGATGGAGAGAATTCAATAAGATGACGAACGTTGAAATCAGCGAGGGCAACCGAATGGCGAACTCCTACGTCCGTCAGGTCCATGAAATCAGCTCGAACGATCACAGCAATTTGGACACACTGTCCTCTCCGCAAGGAACTTGGCTGCAGGGACAGTTAATTACTAGTACGGAGTCGGGTCTGGGCCTCTGGGACCACTCGCTGCTTTAAGAGTCGTATGCCAAGATATTCCAATCTAGCTTCCATCTCCTCTGAACGCCATCCCGTCAATACCCATATACAAACACAAGAGCGCTGCATAAAAGAGCGAGGAGAAAGATATATAAATCGAAAGTCAGAAAAAGTCCCAAAACCCAACCAACAAAGGAAATATGATTGAGTAGCTCATTACTTCATCCAGTGGTTCCCTCATGTGACTAACTCAGTACTTTCTCTCAGCGCGAGGTCGAAATCATAACCTCGCGGTGTACGCTACGCAGCGAAAGGAGATAAATACTATCATACATGAGTACGGCGAAAGTCACTGTTACCCAAGAGTACAGAGTACATCCACGAAAATACCACGCGGTCACGTGACAGATTCCCCGAGACATCTTCAATAATTTGGAAATCCGGGGTTGGCTGCCCACTATCCCAATACCTAATCTCTCGACGCTCATTCCTCTTGTCCCTTCTTGGATCTCACCTCACTATGCGCAGACATCTCAATGGCTGAGCTCTATCCATCATTGGCGCAGTGCGCCATTGTCGCCGCTGCCTTCAAGGTGCTTCTCTTCCCGGCCTAGTATGTCCCCTCCTCCACCGTGCCTGGCTCTCACGGTAGACGTTGCTGATTAGATGTTTCTGGATGAAGCAAATCCACAGACTTCGAGGTCCATCGCAATTGGCTTGCTATAACGCACTCGCTTCCGGTGAAGGAATGGTATTATGAGGTACAGTGGAACAATTGCGTAGTCCTCGGATTGAATCCACAAACTCATACTCCGGGTGGTTATCTACAATAGAAAACGTCAGAATGGACACTCGACTATCCGCCAATTTTCGCTGCTTTCGAGTGGATTATGTCTCAAGCAGCACAGTACGCCGATCCAGCGATGCTGATTGTGAAGAATCTGAACTATGATTCCTGGCAAACTATCTACTTCCAGAGGACGACCGTCATCCTCACCGAGCTCGTCCTCGTTTACGCATTGGACCGGTACAGCTTCATCCGAGGTTTTCTTCTTTCACAGCAACTGATATGTGACCTGATAGCTTCGTCAAGTCCGTGGCGCCACCAAATAAGCAACTCGCGCATGTTGCCAGTCTCTCCATTCTATTATCCCCAGGCCTCCTGATCATCGACCACATACATTTCCAATACAACGGTTTCCTCTACGGGATTCTCGTGTTATCAATTGTATTGGCACGAAAACAATCGACGCTTCTCTACAGTGGCATCACTTTTGCTGTTCTGCTTTGTTTGAAACATATCTATCTCTATCTTTCCTTGGCATACTTTGTCTATCTACTGAGAGCCTACTGCTTGGATCCCAAGTCGGCCCTTCGTCCAAGGTTTGGGAACATAATCAAGCTCGGTGTCAGTGTGCTGAGTGTGTTCGGGTTGGCCTTCGGACCATTTGCGTACTGGAACCAGCTGCTTCAACTCAAAGACCGGCTATTCCCCTTTTCACGGGGCCTCTGTCATGCTTACTGGGCGCCGAATATCTGGGCGATGTACTCGTTTACTGACAGAGTTTTGATTCCATGTATGCTGATGTTTCCCCCGTCTATGTCGACTTGCTAACTGACTTACCTAGTGGCTCCACGCCTAGGTCTTCCCGTCAACCGCGAGGCGTTGACAAGTGTCACCCGGGGGCTTGTTGGGGATACCTCATTTGCCGTTCTGCCCGAGATTACAAGTCAGCAGACCTTTATCTTAACCTTTCTGTTTCAATTGGTAGGCGCTTGGTCTTGGTTCTGTCTTTTCGCTTAACCGCTGACCCGCGCATAGCTTCCCTTGATCAAACTCTGGTTCCGCCCCGACTGGGAGACCTTTGTCGGAGCTCTTACACTCTGCGGATACGCTTCGTTTCTTTTTGGGTGGCATGTCCACGAAAAGGCCGTTCTACTCATCATAATCCCATTCAGTCTGATTGCCCTCAAGGACCGACGGTATTTCAGTGCCTTTCGACCTTTGGCGGTGGCAGGTCACGTATCACTCTTTCCGCTGCTCTTTACGGCTGCGGAATTTCCCATCAAGACCGTATATACCGTTCTCTGGCTGGTACTCTTCCTGTTTGTCTTCGACCGTGTCGCACCAGTACCTGAGCGGCCGCGAGTATTCATTTTCGACCGCTTCTCGCTGATCTACATTACCGTTGCTATTCCATTGATTGTGTATTGCTCACTGGTCCACCAGCTGATCTTTGGCTGGGGCCGCTACGAGTTCTTGCCTCTCATGTTTATGAGCAGTTACTCCGCTCTCGGGGTGGTGGGCAGTTGGATCGGGTTTATGGTGGTGTTCTTTACCGCATAGATAGAGTTGTCGACACGAAAGTTCTTTCTCTTCCATGTTGGATTTATTTCACAACGCTGTCAGTCAAGGGCTACCGGATGCCTGCTATATTGCATGCAAAGCCGTTTTCCTTCATTGCGGATCTCCAATCTACGAGGGCGGAAGTGATGGAATCGGACAGGGAGTCCGGGAACAATGCAATCAGAGCAGTGCCATGTGGCTTTACGACCAGACGCTACAACTTGAAACAGTAATGGAAGATCTCCAACTCTGACTTGAACGTTATAGTACTTTTGGTATACTTTTGTACAGTATACCTGGAATAATTTGCCCATGCAGAAGTACGCCTGAGGTATCCGATGATGTAATTCTGATCAGTTTGTTTGGTTTGGTCCAATTTATTTACCTGCGAGCCCCACAGCACACGTGCTCACCGCCTTTCAAGAGTTTTCTGCAAAGTTTATCAGATACCAGGCCAGATCAGGCTAGGCGCCGTCTGCTTGAACGCTTACCCATGGGTGCTGCTTTACATGCAGTAACAATCTACTATGACCGACGCAGGGCACCCTGGAAGAACGATGGAAGTCGACAATAACTTCGGCAGATAATTGCTTTGGCAGAGGGAGATTCTTCAGAGTCATAAGCCCCTGAGCAGGTAA
The DNA here is from genome assembly GCA_000787455.1 of Evansstolkia leycettana. NCBI lineage: Eukaryota > Fungi > Ascomycota > Eurotiomycetes > Eurotiales > Aspergillaceae > Evansstolkia > Evansstolkia leycettana. The sequence goes on along the minus strand of JSYV01000735.1, from coordinate 4,262 downwards.
TTAAAAGATTTGTTGTCCTCCTAGATCGCCACCGGAGCTATATGCTATCTACATATATATACTTTTGCGTCGTCTCCTGGGACTTGGCATGTTTCGCTGGACTATTGAGCAGAACACAGAAGATTTCCTCGGCCCATCAGATCATTTTCAATTTGGCCAGTGAATTGTTAGTGGCCTTTTTCAGCCCAAGTGACCACTGATTAATTGGAAAGTAAGTTAGCAGGAGTTACCTAGATGTCAGACTGAAACTCACTCCTAGTCCAGGAGCCTAAGGTGAGAGTGCTCTACTGAATAAAACTACCACATTGAAAGCAAAAAAAGATACCTTTCTTAGTTGAAATAAACGTCTGTTGATCGTCTATTTGCGGAAATAAAAAAAGTTGGCTCAATGATCATAGCTAAGCTTGATGCAATACCAGAAGCATAGTGTCGAGTGGTAACATCAGACAACCTCTCAAGTAAAGACGAAGATGAATCAGGCACGGCGCTTTAATCTCACACACGACATGACTAGATGAGGTAAAAGAGCTGATGCTATTCAATGGGGTTTCTTTCGAGATCTCATTGAAATGAACGATTCAATAATCGGGGATGATATGTCTATGGAATAATGGATCGGTAGGAAAAGTGTTGGGAAAGATCAGGCTACATAGCTTCTAGTCTTCGCAAGCCCAGGATCTCAAGATATATAGCTCGAACTGCTAAGGCCTCCTGAGCCAATATAAAGTAGATTTTTTTTCGAGAAGACCATGTTCCTGAGAGAGAGAGACGGGAGTGACTGGACTAACGTTCAGAGGAAGTATATGTAGTTCCCTGTCCTATCAACTGCGATGTACGCAATCTGAAAAGGAAGTATAAGAGAAGGACAGCTGATCCTCAGCATAGAATGTCTATTTCCCCAGTCAAAATAAAAGATAGAGAAAACTGTGCGTGGAAAAAGAGCAGCTTTCCAGAGGTAGTGTACAAATCGAGACCCGTTGTTGTTTAGTGGTGGTGCTTTCTTGACAGCCCCTGGGAAGATGAGTCGTGATGTGCGGTTTTCGCCTCGAAAAATTATGGCTAAGAAGAATCACAGTAAAATCCTCATATTCTGCAGATACTAAGGATTCGAATGAGTACAAATACGTCCATGTTCTGGTCCGACAAGATTAAGAAACCCGGGCAGCAGGACGCCAGGTAGAATGAGGGTGGATGTGGGAGGGGTTCGGCGGAGGGAGACAGGCCAAAGAGGGCGAAAGGAGACGCGGCAGTGGCCCGTTAAAGTCGAGCGTCTCCCGACCCAGGCATCATCAGCAGCTTAGATTTTTCTATGTGTTTTCCCTGCTCTCCTCGTCTCCGCCAATCAGTGCGTGTTCCTCGCTCTCCCCCGTCCGCTTGCCGCAATGATCCTCACAGCCCATGGGCCCCGGCCCCCGGTTCTGCCGCCAGTTGCTTCTTCTTCTTCATCTTCTGCTGTCGCTCATGCTTTGTCCTCTTCCGTTTCGTTTCTCTTTCCTTCAACGACTCACTCCCCGACTCTCGCCTGGTCAAACATCCTGCCGTCCGCCCTCGGTCTCCTGGACTCCGCGCGATCTATATCGAAACTCGAGCTTATATATTCTTCAAGCTTCTATACTATTAACCACGAATTTGCTCCGCGTAGTGGCGTTGGAGCCACGCAAAGACGCGTTCGATCGGTGAGTATCTTGCCAAGAGGATGTCCACTAGACGTGATCTGCCTCTTCGCGATCTATATATTCATCGCGATCTGTATACTTCTCAATCCCGGAGCTTCACAATGATTGATCCGCACGGGGATTGTGAGCCGCACAACCACTCGATCTATCCACATTCTCTTCCACCTGTGATTCGTGATTCTTCTGCCTTTTCAGTCCTATCCGCCCTGTGATCTGTGAATTCCAAGAGCCATGCGTATTCTGGGTGGACGTCATTTCTGACAATTTGCCTCAGGCTATACTATAGATCGTTCATGCTCGACCACGTTTATGGTTTATGGTAGACTGGCGCGAACCTTCGGTCGTTAGAAGATAATGGTACGTCTGTGTCGGAAGGAACTTGAGCAAGGAAGCAATTGCTGACAATGTCTCTTCCAGGTGCTGTTCAAGCGGAAACCCGTCCAGTACCTCCCACGACCAGTCATTGAAGATGACAGCTCCGAGGCACGTATACGAGTCATTCAATCTGCACAATGAAATGTCACGAGATCGCCAGCTCATAGCAAGTTCTTAGGTCTGGGTCATTCCCGAGACAAATGAGGTTTTCACCAGTTACGAACCGTACCTTCAGCGGATGGACTTTTACAAACAAAGGCGCTTCATCTGCGAAATAACGGGACATTCGGGGTTAACATTCTTTGAGGCATACAGGAGTGAGGTATATAACCGAAATCTCGATTCCTCGATCTCTTGCTTCGCGATCTTGGTGGCTAATATTCATTAGATGGAGGAGTCGCGCGAGGTCAATAGCTCGTTTCCCGATGCGCTTAAGGAACCCATACTTCGAAGAGTTCAATTCTCCACAGTCTCAAGGGTTGATAACCTCGGTAAGTACATTGGTGACCAGAAAGAAAGATGCAGGAGCTGACGAACCTTTCCCGCAGTGGATGAGGTGTTTGAAGTGAGTAGCATTTGCGCTGTTGATTCTTCTTGCTCCAACATCTAACTCTTCCAGGAATTTAAACAAGATTTTTACCCCGGGGAGCGCGTACTCATCTTACTCGAGGATAATACGCGTCTTCATGGCATGATAAGAGACAAGGCCAATTTTCCAGAGCGACTGAATCCTGATGGAACGGTGAAATCACCCGCCTACGCAAGATACCTAGTCAAAATTCTTGATCGCCCCAATGAGGAAGCTTTGCTGGATCAGGATCATATCACTCGCGACCGGAAAGTCTTCACGAAGCAGATGCTGCGCGCTTTCATCAAAAACAATGTGACCCGTGAATCCTGGACTGGCGCGCCGTGGCTGGTGAAAACGCATATTGCGGAGGAATACAAAATACCGACAGAAGTACCGAAACATCTGCAGTACGGTGCCAAGGTTGCCGAAAAGAAGGCCATAAAGAAGGCAGATCAGGAAGGCTTCTTCGGTTTCTTTGCCTCTCAAAGACTACCAGAATTGAAGCCAGCAGTTAAAGGGCAAAAGTCCAAACCGTCGATGCAGGATATGATGCGTGCAAAAGAGGAGCAGTATCAGGAATTTCAACGGGCGCTCAATGGAAATCCCACTTTTGTTGTGCCGACCAATTCTGCCTCCCAGGCGCCTCGACCGGGCAAATCTCAGGAAGTCCAGAAGAAATCTCAACCTGTTCCTTCGGTTGTCATCAAGAGCGAGACTCCCAAGTCACCGCCGCCACCGCCCATCAAGTATCCTATCGAAGATCTTGACATCGCACCTAATCGCGATAAGAAGCCACGTCCCTCGCTCAAGTTTTTGCAAGATGATCAAATCCACGAGGTTGAAGACGAAGATATGTTGGAAGGTGACATCAAACCGGAATCGGTCGGTCCACTGCTGGAGACGTGGAATACCCTCAATGTGTTCTGTGAAGTTTTCCAGTTGGACTCATTCACTTTTGACGATTTCGTCCAGGCCATGCGATTCTCATCGGAGGAAGTTGACTGCGAACTGTTTGTGGAAGTGCATTGTGCGGTTTTGAAGAAGTTGGTCAATGCAGAGAATGACCAGGATGGTGCCGTCCAGATATCGCTCCCTGACCTGCCCATTGAGGACTCAGATGACTCGGATGAGGAAGTCGAGGAGGAGCAGGAGCCCACGCCGGAACCAGAACCGGTCGTCACACGCATGACCACCCGAAGTAGTCTGGCCAAAGCCGAAGCGGAGAACCTTCGAAAAGCTCAAGAGAACGGCAATCGCTCGGATTCGGCGGAGGTCAAGATTCATCGTGCTGCGGAGATGTTCGAGGGCTATGGTTGGATCGATCGCCTGCGCAAACGCGATTTCCGAAATGGCGGATGGGAGATGGTGATGATCGGTCTGTTACATCAACTGTCGGCCCAGCCTCGTGTGGAAAAGGTCTGCAACGAAATTCTTAAGCACCTGGCACCTCTCGACGCAGAGCCCACCCAGGAGACCGCACGGCTTCAGTACGCGACGCTCGACGTCAATCTGCGCATTCAGGCTCTTCAGATCATCTGTATGCTCAGCCTGGAGACCAAAGCGATCAAGAATTACCTGGAGGAATGCAGCAATCAAATGACGGAGTTCCGAAAGGAGAAGATTGAGTACCAACGGCAACG
>JSYV01000734.1:0-71602 GCA_000787455.1 Evansstolkia leycettana | reverse complement strand
TTTTTTTTTTTTTTTTTTTTTTTTTTTTTTTTTTTTTTTTTTTAAATTTCAGACCCGAGAACCACAGCTCCCTACTGACTTTTTTTCTGCTAGACTCGAGGAACTCCGTCGGTTGCATGACGAACGAAAAGCGCTGCAACCCGAACCGGAGAAATCCCCATCTCCAGTCCCCGAACTCGAAAATCTGGAAGACTCCAAGATGACAGGGGTCGATGAGGAGACTGATCAGGTAATGGACACGGAGGATGACGAGCCTCCTCAGCGTTCCCTACGTGGTGGCATGGACCGCATCCTTGAAAGGAAGCGAAAACTTGAGGAAGAACGTGAGAGAAAGGAGCAATTAGCGAAGCAGCCGAAAGGGTCAAAACAATACCAACGGGTGCTTAAGAAGATTGACGATCAAAAAGCAAAGATCGAGAAACTCGAGCACAAAATCACGGTCGTGGATAATGATCTACGTGAGGCAGACTGCCCGCGAACGAGATGTCTGGGCAAGGACCGTTTCTGTAACCGCTACTGGTGGTTTGAACGAAACGCCATGCCCTACGATGGTATGCCTAATAGCTCAACCGCCGAGGCTGCCTACGCAAATGGTCGTCTCTGGGTTCAAGGCCCCGATGAGATGGAACGATTGGGTTTCATTGATGTGCCAGATGATCAGAAGAAGAGTTACTTTAAGCAGTTCCAGATGACGCCTGCGGAGCGGAGGAAGATGGAGGAGGAAAACAGTGTCCCGGATGCCCAGCATTGGGGCTACTATGATGAACCCGAGTCTGTCGACCAGCTTATCAGTTGGCTGGATCAGCGAGGTAACCGGGAATTGAAATTGCGGAAGGAGCTTTTGCTTTGGCGCGACACTATCGTCGAATACATGAAGCGTCGCAAGTCGTACTTGGAACGAAGTGTCGAGCGGGCTGAATCAGAAGATCTTCCGGCGAAACGTGTGAGCACCCGAAACAAGACCTACATCGATGACCGCAAACACCGCTGCTTGAAGTGGAGGAACACCACTGCGATGTCGGAGAACGGACATCTCCACGTCGATGCAGGTCGGCCGTCGAAGCGGGCAAAGAGAGGCGCCGAGGAAGCCAAAGAGATCAAGGTGACGAACCGACAAGGGAAACCGCTGACTAGACAAGGCACTCGCTACAACTTCTGATATTCTTCCCCCTTTGCTGGATTTTGTCCACGGAAATCCGAGCACCACTGCAGCAGGGCAGTCTAGGAACATATCCCGAGTGCACAATGACAAAGGGCAAAGTCCTGTATTGCGCATGAGCGACGAGACCACGAATTTATTTTTTGATATATTTTGCAGACCTTCGGAAAATACTTTGGAGCATTTGCATTAGAACGAAGCCAGACATGGCTGGGGGATGGTGACGGTGTCATTGCGGTATTGTGCATATGGCGAATCTCTTGCCGTTTTGCTCGTTGTATTTCTTTGCTGGCTCATATCGTTTACACTACAGAGGTTTGCATGGACGGTGTTCCTGAGTTGGTGTTTTGAAGCGACCTCGTCTTGGTTCATCTGCTTCAATTCGCTGGCGTCTGGCAGAACTCTTGCTCTGAATGCATACATAAGGGAGTTAGATTGCAAATGTATATCTGTTAGACCAATCGTGTATCGACATAGTTGCTACGCTTGCGCATCTATCATATTCTCTTCTATCTCCTTCGCCCGTCGGGTACGGAGTAACGTGACCGTACCAGCGGAATTACGCGGGGAAAGCGTGTGTATCGGCACGTAAGGACAATACCGGTTTGTCTCGGCCGGCCAGACGCTGCAGACCGACGTCAGCGCTTGCCAGCAGAAAATCCCCAGACAATTCTCATCTCTTCTCACGCGACTGCGATTGTCTTCTCTGGCGTTTGAACACTCGATTGCCGTGATACTCTGTCGGATCTTCTATTCCACAGGTCTGGTTTAACACGTTATTCAGAGCCTCATGGCCTCAATACTCTGGTAACACCACGTTCTGCAACCACCGCAGTCGGAAGATTTCGCTTCCCGAGGTTTGACTGATTAATTATTGGCCTTTCATCTTGTATTGTGAACAACTTCATGTCGACAACCTTTCCGGACAATGCGCAGTTGGATACCGCCGTCATTCCTGAAGGTGGCCGTATACTTTCGAACCGGGAACCCTTGAAGACTCTACGCTCGGAGCCTTCTGCGCAGTCCGATCTGCCAATGACGGAAATTGCCCCGTCGAGAATGTCTCGAGAGGCTGTGGCAGGCAGCGCGAGTGGGCCGGCAGTGGGAACGACACATAAAAATGATCCTGAGCATACTCCCTTAAGAACAGCTGGGCGGAGTGGCAGCGGTGAAGCCAAGGAGTTGAATAAGCGGAGTTTGGAATATGTGCTGCGGAGCGGGTTGGCGGGGGGTTTGGCGGGGTGTGCGGTAAGTTGTGACGGAAACTGATGACTCTCTCTGTTCATGAATGATGAAATCTATACGAATGATTGTATAGCCATGTGTGTTCGTTCGAGAATCGATGATGCTAACAGATGCCTTCTCCAGGCCAAGACGGTCGTCGCGCCACTCGACCGGGTGAAGATTCTCTTCCAAGCGTCTAATCCGCATTTTGCAAAATACACAGGCAGCTGGTTCGGCCTTGCATCGGCAATGAAAGATATTAACCGACTTGAAGGTGTGCGAGGGTTATTCAAAGGCCATTCAGCAACACTGCTCCGTATCTTTCCCTATGCCGCAATCAAATTCCTCGCCTACGAACAGATCAGAGCTGCGGTGATACCATCGCGGGATAAGGAAACACCCTTCCGCCGGCTCATATCGGGCAGTATGGCGGGTATCACGTCTGTCTTCTTCACGTATCCTCTCGAATTGATCCGTGTGCGATTAGCCTTTGAGACAAAACAATCCTCCCGCTCCTCGTTAACGGGTATCTGCCGGCAAATATATAATGAGCGCGTCGCTCCTCCCTCAGTCCCTACTGCGTCGTCAGCCTCGTCGTCCGCTTCTGCTGCTGCCGCCGTCACAGCAGCAAATAATATATCCTCTGCCGTCAACAAGGTCGTACCACGGTACGGCTTGGCTAACTTCTACCGTGGCTTCGCGCCCACTGTCTTGGGAATGTTTCCTTATGCGGGAATATCTTTCCTCACGCATGACACCGTGGGCGACTTGCTCCGGTCTCCAGCAATCGCTCGCTACACCACCATCCCGAATTCTGAATCCACATCCAAGACGAAAAGAGGTTCGCGACGGGCGCAGCTTACTGCCGTTGCTGAGCTATCCTCCGGAGCCCTCGCGGGTCTCGTCTCTCAGACATCCTCGTATCCTCTCGAGGTCATCCGTCGGCGGATGCAGGTCGGCGGTGCTGTGGGCGATGGACGACGATTGGGAATCGCCGAGACGGCCCGCAAAATCTGGCTGGAGAGGGGATTCCGAGGGTTCTGGGTTGGTTTGACGATCGGTTATATTAAGGTCGTGCCCATGGCGGCTACAAGTTTCTTTGTATATGAACGTTTGAAGTGGTGGCTGGGGATATAGATAGACCTGATAACGTCTTGGCTGACCTTCCTCATTGTCGACGTGGTTGTCCAGCTTTTCTTTTCTTGCATATTTCTCGACCGGTTGAAGGAAACGATCAGTACATCTGTTTGCTTTATTGGCCATCATGAAGGATTCCTGCTTGACGCGATGTCCGTGATATTTCTTTGTATGGTTTCGTTCTGCGCGCCCGAATTCCCACCGTGTTTATGAGTTCTGTTCAAGATCTGGACTGTCAAAAAGTCCCTATTGGCGTCATGCGGATGATTTGCCTACTGTCAATATCCTTAAGATACTGTTATATTAGAATTAGAAGGAGCCTTTGGATGGCTTTCGTTGAATTTTTATCCGATGGCATATTAAGATGAGCTTGATTGTTAAAGAGCTTTTTCCAGTGTTGTTCTGGAATCCACAGACAAAGACATCTTTCTCTACCATTCCCCTCATGTCTATCCATCAAGAATTGTTATATTGCATCCATAACTTGTAGCTATTGTGGCTACTCTTTACTCCATACAGCGGGCCGAATCAGTTCACGCACGGACCACATGCGGGCAACCGTCGCAAACTCCAGAGGAAAAAAGTAAAAAGTTCGAGAACCATCTTGGTAGACGAACAGTACAACAGAACAGACATCCCCCCGCGGCGACAAGAAGGGAAATCCACACTTCTAAGCAACAATGGCAACTCGGAAACGGAACGAGTTCCTCGACACCGTCTCCGACGACGACGAAGGCCGCGACGATCGTGGCTATGACTCCGAGGCTGTGGAGGAAAGAAGCAAAGTACGCTCCGTGAAGCGGAGAAGGGTTGATACGAAGACGAAGGCCGGACTCTCAATTGGAGATAGCGATGATGATAATGACGAGGATGGGAAGGATGTTTCAGAAGCCGAGAACGCAAATGAAGGAGAGGAAGAAGAAGAAGGTGAACAAGACGGAGGTGTGAGACTCGACAAATCTACAAAGTCTACCACGACTTCTACCTCTAAGAAAAAGAAAGAGAAAGAGAAAGATAATAATGAGAGGGAGGAGGAAGACGAACGATTCGCATCAGCAACATGGTCGAAAGACGACGACAACAACAACAATTCCGAAGCCGAATCCTCCTCCAAGAAAGAAAAACCCCTCGACAAATCCAAAAGCTCCATCGTCAAACCTGCCAAAAAGAACAAAACAGGCGTCATCTACCTCTCCTCTTTGCCGCCATATCTCAAACCCTTCGCATTAAAATCCCTCCTCGAAGCCCGTGGTTTCGGACCCATCACCCGCGTCTTCCTCACCCCCGCCGTTCTTCCCGAAGGCAGACGCCGCTCCTCGAACAAGCGCAAGACCTACTCCGACGGCTGGGTCGAGTTCGCATCTAAGAAGACCGCGAAAATCTGCGCCGAGACTCTCAACGCGACTATCGTCGGCGGTCGAAAGGGAGGGTGGTACCATGATGATGTGTGGAATATGAAGTATTTGCGCGGGTTTAAGTGGGCGGATCTGATGGAGCAGGTGCAGAGGGAGAGGTCGGAACGGGAGGCGAAGAGGAGGATCGAGGATGCGAGGGCGAGGAAGGAGGAGAAGGTGTTTCTCCAGGGAGTGGAGAAGGGGAAGGTCTTGGATGGGATTAAGAGGAAGAAGGAAGAAAAGAAGAAACGAGGTGATGGGGATGGAGATAAAGATGGTGACCAGGGCGAGGGTGATGTTCAGGTTCGACGGTTGTTTAGGCAGAAAGAGGTTAAGATGGCGAGAGATATGGGCAAGGATGATAATGTTGTCCTTGCGGAGGATACGAAGAGGGTTCTGGGGAAGATTTTCTGATGATGATGATGATGATGATGTCTAGACATTCGTTCAGTCATTGCGTCGGCGTTCATCTTCTTGTTTGTGCTGTTGTATTTGGTAGTTTCGTTTCTGAAGATATCCAACGTTGGCCTACATTACGCAATTATTCTTGTGGATGGATGTTTAAGTCGAAACAAAAAGATGTTCTCGTTGGCTTGAAGATGATCTTCAACAATGATTTGATTCTATGTACTGCAAACTTTTCCATGTCCCTGATATCTTGAATAGGATGTAGACCTTGTTCAAACGCCGATAGCCCTAGCAATCATTCATGATAAGATATATGCATCAGCAGCAAAAAGAAATTTATTCATCGTCGTCCACATTCAACTCGTCAAAGTCGTCAAGCAGCTCATCCATGCTGATCTTCGGCACGTCATCGTCGCTCTCGCTGTCTTCATCCATCTCATCCATGTCGTCAGCGCCACCTTCAATACCGTCCATACGATCGGGCTTGCGCTGAGTATTCTTAACCTTGTACAAGGCAAGAGTACTGCGAAGTTCTTGATCCTCTTCCACGTCCCGAAGGAACATTTCGAAGTCGGCTTCGAGGCGATCCTGCTCTTCTCGTCTGCGACCACTCGCTGCTTCCTCCTCATACTCCTTGGCCATGCGCTTGAGGCGCCAGTTGCGACGCTTGGGCTTCTTCTTGCGGGCGTAGAATTTCTTGACCAACACCACATCGGGTATCGTGGAGGAATATTGGCTACTTGCTTCAATAGCTTCGAAGTTCGGGTTGTTGAAATTGGTACCGGTCAAATGATAACCGAGCGCAGAATCACCGACGTGGAGAATACCGCCGAGATGGGTACGAGTGAAGTAGGTCGTATCGTTGACACCCATGTCCGAGGCGCGTGCCACGGTCGCCTCGGCGAGGTGAAATCGTCCGTTAGATTGTCCGACCGGTTCAATGTCCATGATTATAAATTCAGTGAGTTCAGTCACATCGGCGAGGTTCTTGAAAGGCGATCGCCAGTAGCTAGCGGTAGGAACATCTGCTGTCTGGAGAGTATTGGGGTCCAGAAGGTTGACGGAAGTGCCCACGCGGTAGCAGAGAGTGAGGGGAGAGATGTTGCCCAGTGCTCGGGCTAATTTGAGCGGGAGCGCAACCAGGTCGTCTTTGCAAATGGGTATCAACTCAATCGAATATGTGAACTTGTACGATTTGCTGGAGGTGTGAACGTCCATAGAGATCAGTTCCTGAGACTTTTTGACCTTCGTCGGTGCAACAGAAGCCAGGAACTCGACCATCTTCTCCGCATGATTTCGTTGGGCGAAATAAAAGTCCAGCCCATCCTTTGCCTCTTTGATATTGATCGTATCCTTGTGCGCGTTGTGTTTGAGAATAAGCTGTTCAAGATAGAGGAATGTTCGCTTGTGAGGCACCTTCTGGCGCACTTGGACCGAGGCCTGCCATGTGTTGGCGGTGTATGACTTGGCGCACTCGGCACACTGTTGAGTCGCAACCACATATTCCACCTCGAATGTCTGTTGCACAATGGTTCCTTGGAAAGCTTCCTGCTGAATCGTAATCTTGACCTTGATACGTCTCGAGTGCGGCTCGGTCCAAATAAAGCTTGCATCAATGATACGGACTTTCGACAATCCCCGAAGCTTGCGCAAGCATAGAGCAAGCAACTCTTTCGACTCCGGAGCAGCGCTGACCCAAGAGTTCGGTGGTTGCAACCATCGTTCACAGTCCTTGCACGTATGAAGTGTGGCCTCCCGCTGAATTCCTTCCGAAATATCGACTGTAAGCTTCACGCAGTCTTGACAGAGTGCACCCGCCGCAGTTGTTCCATCGATAGGGGCGCCACAGTTGCAACAGAGAATCCTGCACGCTTATCAGTAAACAGAAAAAAAATCCAGTTCAGATAGAGGGGCAGACGTACGTTGCAGCAATGGGCTGTTGCTCAAAGCCCGACATTGGGATCGGGGCATCCAAGTCCATCGACATCTTTGCTATGTTCCCCGAAAACGCTCTAACAAAAGGCAGAAAGAAAGGAAATGAAAGGAAAGGTGAGAGTCAAGGACTCTTGGGGGATTTGTAAGTCGATATCCAACGGCGCACTTTTTTTTCTTCGGGGAACTCTGGCCCCTCTCTTTGTGTTTGCTCAGATTGTCCTGATTAGTCATCCTCGATCAGGAGCAGTCCTTGGAAATTTCCAGGATGGTACTCCGTAGAGAGCAGTACATAGACCGATTCGAGAGCAATCCTCGTCCTCTATCGTCTTCAATATGAATCGGACTCTTGTCAAAGCGGCGTGGTGTCAATCTTGCCGCCATGAGATTCTTCGATCGTTTATTTCAATCTCTGGTATCTCATTACCGCGCCATCCTTTGCCCTCTCGACCGATCTATAACGTCAAGGCTAGAGCTTTCTCATCAGGCCCTTGTTTGATGTCCGACAATGTGCCTCCAACTGCCGATGCTCATCTTAATCCTGCGGAGAGAATAGAAAGCAATGCTTCCGTTAGTTCACAACACATCCCATGGTATCTGCAAGAGGAGGCACAGAGTACCGAGCCGCATCCTCTATCCTCGCAACAACAGATTCCGGAGCTCCCCGAGAACCCACCAGCTATTCTTCCAGATCTTCTAGAATACACTTTCAAGGATCTGGGCTTGGATAACTTGAGTCTGATTGACTTGCGCGGCCTAGAAACTCCTCCCGCGCTCGGGGCAAATGTCATCATGATCATTGGGACCGCTCGCAGCGTGAAGCACTTGAACGTCTCCGCAGACCGTCTCTGTCGTTGGCTAAGAAGTACTTGGAAACTTTCCCCATATGCGGATGGGTTGCTGGGCCGGAATGAGTTGAAGATCAAGCTCCGCCGAAAAGCGCGCCGCGCCAGAATTGCAAGCAAGGCAGGAGCTATGCTCGACGAGAAAGATGACGGTATTACGACGGGTTGGATCTGCGTGAATGCAGGTCTTGTCAAAGATGACTCGATTCAAGAAACACCTAGAAACCCAGATTTCGAGGGATTCGGTGATGTTGATGGAGGGTCACGGATAATCGTCCAAATCTTCACAGAAGAGAAGAGAGCAGAAGTGGATCTTGAAGGACTCTGGACAGCTGCATTAGAACGAGCCGAATTACAAAAGAAGAAATTGTCAGAGGTCCAACCTGAAGCGCCCCCAGAAGAGGTTCGTTCTCCTTCTGTGACCATAAATTCATCACACTCTGACCGTCCATTTGGAAGCGGGCCCAGAGCTCCAGTGAGCGTCTCCTTTGAGCAGCAAAGGAGTATACATACTACGCACCAACTCGCAGATGGCAAACGCATGGCCGTGGCATTCGAATCCTCGAACGACATTATTCACGAGGACCTCAGCTCTGGGTTAAAGATCTCTTCACTATTTCGATATCTATCCGAACTTCCGGCCGCAACAGCACGAGATGAGCTTGGGCGTGGCCCAGAAGACCGTGACTCGACCTTGTTCCTGCGCCTTTTCTATGATCGCCCCTCAAACTTCTTGGCCCAGGACGCTGCTTGGGCCAACATGAAGCTTATATCCTTCGCCGTCTCTCGGCAGCATCCCGCTTATAACAAAGAAAGTCTTTGGAGTTGTTTCATGGACTATATTTCTTCGGGCTATCCTTTGGATGATAAACTCGGCTTTCAGGTCGCTGCGGCTTTTCTAACGGAGCGCCCCGTGATCCATTCATCAGCGGAATCTACGAATAGGTTGCCAGATTCAGACAAGGAACTTGCTCTGCGAGTCTTGGAGCATCTCAGTCTTCGAGGTATCGATGTCTTGAATATGGAGGTGCTCACGATGCTCTATGGAGCCGTTAGCCGCTCTTCCTTTGGAGAGCCCGACACGAACCCAGAGAATGATGCAAAGCGAGGACCACAGGACGGTTCCGCGCCAGATCGGCAAAGGCAAATCTCGCTCAATCGCGTTTTGAGGATTATGGAAGCTTTAGATCCTGCATTTGATCCAGAGCAGGCGCGCATTCTCATGGTTCTTTTATTTCGGAACAGGCATTATGATGGGTTTTGGAGACTCTGGCGGAAGATTCCTCTCCACGAGTTTCAACGCACAGTGGCAGATTACGAGCTGCTCTTCAAATTGCACGCAGGATCGGGGGACGGGCGCAGGGTGAGAGACTGCATCTGGTCCTGGGTGCCGATGATGAGCAGGGAAGATCCGCCCATTCCGCTACGAGGGGAAATCGCGAGGCAAATCATGTCTTGTATTTCGGTGGTGGATCCTGATATTGAGCGGAAGGCAAAGGGGGTCTCAATGGAGGGCTTAGAGGAGAGCTTAGAGAAGAGCTCAGAGGCGTGTTCAGAGGAGGGCTCAGAGGGGGATCCCACGGAAGATTCAATGAATCGCCGGAGAGAGCCCGCGGAGGACAAACTAGTCGTGCTTTGGCGCGAATGCCAGCGAAGTTTGGAATAGGTCGAAAGACAAAGTCCATCACTAGTATATATGGTAATTATAAAGAGTTCAAATCATCTCCAATCATTATTCACCGTGTCCCCTAATATAATTCCATCAAGATCAGCGATCTGGCATAGATTGTGACGAATTGCACAATGTACGGAGTGGCTCATCGGCCCAGGCCGATGAGCCTCGGCTCCGTCATTAGCGGCTGCAACGTTCTCCATCCGGAGAGATCTTGATGCAGCTTCAACCCCAGACAGAGCAGAACAGAACGGCATTATCGTTGATCTCCAGTAGCTTCCCGGGCTGGTAGAGGATGCGTGTCTTCAGCCCGTCAAGATGGAGTACTTGCCCAGCCTACAGCAGGAGTTTGACGAGCTGAAGCCATCTCTATTCGGTAAGCGCTCTCGAACCTCATCATCGCAATAGTTTGCTGCTAACACGCCGCGAACCTTTAGAGCTCCTTGCAGAACAGCAGCTGTCAGCCCTCCTCCCTCCCTCAATCCGTTATCTCCTTGCGGTCGCCACACACCGCCATCCTCGATATCTCCTCCGAGTCCTGAACTCTTTCGACGAGCTCTACGCTCTCCTCTCCCTGGTCGTCGAGCGCTATTACCTCCGCACCTTCGGCGGCTCGTTCACGGAGAACTTCTACAGCCTCAAACGCGAGCGCGTCCTCCTGACCAAGAATGGAGAGATCCCTCGCGCCCAGATCGGCGCTCCGGGACCCGTCCGAGAAGCGCTGAAACTGCGCACCCCAGATGTCTGGAAGAACCTCCTCATCATGGTCGGGATCCCTTATCTCAAGCGCAAGCTGGACGAAGGCTACGATATCCATGCTGCGCCGCAGGCTTCGTTGATTATGAGGAGCGGCGGCGGCGGTCCGCGATACCATCCCAGCGACGACCTCCCTCCGAACCCGACTATCCGCCAGCGTCTACTGCATTACTATAAATGGTTCCTCCGGAACGTATACCCGTCCGTCAACGCGGCGTACTATTTCTCGATACTGGTATTTAACCTAGCCTACCTATTCGACAACACGAAATACTCCTCCCCGTTCCTCTGGATGATCGGAACCAGGATCCGTCGTCTCGGAGCGGCAGATCACCGCGCAATCGCGGCAGCTTTGGATCCTCCAAAATCGGCAAGCAGCGCCACGGCCGCCAGGTCAAGACCCGGGTCAGGCTTGCTGGGCCTGCTAAGCCCACAGAATCTCTACCCCCACCTTCTCGCGTCCCTGAGATACTTCCTTCCAGCATCTATTTTCGCCCTGAAGTTCCTCGAATGGTGGCATGCGAGTGACTTCTCGCGACAACTCGCGCGAAAAGCGACGGAGGTGCTGGATCTCCCTGCGCCGGTGGTGTCGGGCCAAGCCACGGCCACGGTGACCAAGGGACAACAGAAGAAAGAACCCTCGTCGGTGACGAAAGATCTCAAACCGGCGCTGAAATCGGCATCAGCACGGGGATGTGGCCGTGTCCGGCCTCCCGTGTCAGCCTCTTCGTACCTCCCGATTTTCACTGTTCCTCTTCCACCCGCTGATTCGGACACGGGGAATCATAGTATCTGTCCCATTTGTCTGAATACGCTCACTAACCCGACCGCCTGTCAGACGGGATATGTGTTTTGCTATGTGTGTATCTTCCACTGGCTCAATGGGGAGCATTCGCGGCAATTGGACTTTATGAATGGTGAAGGCGCAGGTGCGCCATGGGAAGAAGAATACATCGGGGATGAAAGTGTGGCGGATAAGGCTGAGAATGATGAAGACCAGACTGAGGCAGCGGGCTCTAAAGGCAAGAGTCGAGTTGGGAAATGGGAGAGTGGAAAAGGGCGGTGTCCTATTACTGGAAGGAGGGTTCTAGGGGGAACAGAGGGTTTGAGAAGGGTTCTAATATAAGATCTCTTCCGGTCTGACTATATACTGTAATATAATGAAAATGGACGATATATCGGGACATGCACAGAAAGACGCCAGTCCTAGGTTGCAACGATATGCTGCAGGGAAAGTGCATCAAAATAACTGACGCAAATTTTGTATCTCCACCATAGTATGATTACGACCATCTTCATCAATAAGCACTGTCGTGGAGCTACGTGTCAACCTTACAGTGGAAACAAAGCAAAGAACACGGAAAGCTACTGCTGCAGACAATCTGGAGATAATAATAAGTCCATGTTTGAATGGGTATGTATGATACCACCAGAGGGTCCATACATATCATGGTTACTCGACAACATAAGGAGATGCATCTGAACCAAAGACCAAATGCGGCTTCTCCGCTGCGATCTTCAGAATGGTTTGTGCAAAGAGGGAATTAGCCCATGCAAACCACGGCCGGGTATAGTCCCTGATATTGTTGACATTGATCGACTCATGAACGAGACCGAGACGGCTCGAGTTGCGAACGAGGTTGATGCATTCTGCGATTTCGGAGTCGGAGTCTGTCGTCTGCGCTTGGACGAGAAGAGACATTGGCCAGGCGTTTTCGAGGCCGACTGTTTCAATGTTGTTAGTTTTGTCTTCATCTTTCTTGGCTTTGATCAAGCCAGGGGTTAACTCACCATGCGGCCCACCGATTCCGTGAAAATCAGATCCAGTCAGGTAGTATGGATTTCCCGACTTGTCAAGAATCATCTTCCTCGTGTTCTGGTAGGTCTCGTCGTTCTTGTCCACGAAGCCCAATAGCGGCAATGAAAGCAAGGAGGGAATATTCGCATCGTCCATGAGAATCCGCGAGCCATACCCGTCGACCTCGAAAGCAAAGACCTTGCCGTACTTGGGATGATCGACTACACCATGTTCCCATACCGACTGTTCTAGGTCGTGACCTCGCTGCTGAAGCTTCTTGACAAGGCTCGAGTCTCCTCCTGCTGCCTTGATGACTTCTGCTATTTTCTTCAGCTGAACAGACATCATCGCATTAGGCGGAATAAAGAAACCCAGGATCGTAGCATCATCACTGGGCCGGAAGGCGCTACGAATGAGACCAGTGCCACTATTCAACGGATTTCCGATACCTCTCAAGCTGAGCGTTTCCGTACCGGCCGTCGTCTGGCGCTGGAAGGTATACTGGTTGGTGACGTACTGATTGTTAGCGTTGAAAGTAGGTTGGGATTGTGCGTCCAAGACATCTAGCAGTGTGTTCAAAGCTGTGTACCATCTGCTCGTCAAGAACTCTGTCGAGCCCGTGTTTTCGTAGAATTGGGTTCCGAGTGTTAGAAAATGAGCCAGCGAGTCGAGCTCGTACTTGCACTCAAAGACAAACGAGGGCTCGTACGCCGGATGTACAGTGTCGCCCTGTCCGTTCGAAGTTGGTCTGATCCCGCTAGGCGGAGGCGGTTGGAAAGCGTTGCAGTAGGGAGACTGAATCACATACTCAACCTGAGTGTTGATCGCGCCCAGTATAAGCGTGTAGAGACTCTTATCCTTCTTCGCTAGAGCCTGATACCCTGCCAGCTGGTTTGTCGAATCACGGAGCCATTCCGCGTTGATGTCTCCGGTCACGACGAATGTCTGCGCGCCCTGCCACTGAGCAGCATCCTTCTTGCTTTTTCTCCTTGTTGAGGTGGTGGTCGAGCCGTTCGTGTGCCAGCGGATCGTTGTATCCAGCGTGTTCGGGAATGCGTTTCGAAACAACTGAGCCATGTCTTTGTCAACCATGCGGGAAGTGACATCTTGAATCACCTGTTCGACTGCTGGTGAGGTGAATGTCCTACATGCTTCGGCCGGACGTTGGAAGGGGAGGTTCAAAGGCCCGCCGCTGTATGGAGCACTGCAAGATGGGGGTATTGTTAGCAAGACTGCTACAACATTGCGCTTCCTCAACTATCTTCGGGCCTGTTCTTGGGTAATCTAGAAAACTCACTGAGGCACAGTGGAATATGACGTGTAATCGGGACAGGCTCTGCGCAAGACTGCAATGTCATCTTGAGACCCCGAAGTGCTACTGACACCATTGGTTCCAATGCAGACTGCCAGCGCGATCGCTGACGCCAGCGCTGTGAACGGCGTCATAACCAGCTAGAATGAATGATTGTCTCGTGGATTTGCGGTACTGCAGATGATATATAGAGGATGGAAGGAGAGACTCGGTTTCAAGGAATGGCTGCCCTTGCTACGAGGGTAGACAGGACACATTCAAGTGCTGTCCCGTTGATCCATCGCGCATTCCAGGCCGAAGCTGGGGTTAAATAATAGAATGGGCCAGGGGCTCTGCAACAGACGTCAATAGTAGACAATCAGATGTGGTTGAGAATGACTGCATGAAGCTAGACCAGGTCAATCACCAGAGGCTTTTGCAGGGAAGTGGATCACTCTGGCCCTGACAGGGTTCATTCCCTCCACACTATCGACATTCGACAGTCACAACATCAATGCGCTCACTCAACAGAGGCAGAAAGCAGCAGCAAGAACAACTCAAGGACATATTATCGACAGGGGATAATATCCTCGTACTCCTGCGCACAATCAGGTGGCCCACGGTTACATCCTCGAAGCAAAACTGTAGCACCCAGATCCTGGATCCATGCGGAGAAGATCCCCACTACAGAGTCAAATGAACAAACACAATGACGATCATCTACTCAAATGCGGGGTTCCTTTATCGTCGAGATTAAATTGTTTATCAGGATGGGGAGGCGGACTCCAGCCAGACTGTTCCTTGATATCTAATCTCCTCTTCTACATGATACGTGAGTCCCGACGGAGGAAACTCGAATAAATTCAGCAGCCAGTACGGAGTAGTGTTTCACTCATTCTTGGGATGAGTCCGTCACACTTTGACAACGCAATGCTTTCAGCGTCATCACTTCTTAGAGAAGAAAGACATAATGCTGCCTTGTCCTCCACCCTTCGCGCCGGCTTTTCCCTTCGGTGCGCTTACAGCAGGCTTCTTTTTAGGCGGAGGTGCAACCTCGTCCTCCGAGAAAGATTCCCATACCGGCTCTTCAATAGTCACTAGTAGGCCAGAGTCAGAGCGCGTGGTGCAACCAAAGGGAAAGAGGACAAGGGTCTTTACCTAGATACCCCTCTTCATCCTTGATTGTCTTCTTCTTCATGACTTGGCGTCTGCCTCTCCGGCGGCCCCCTTGTACTGTCACTTGCTCCTTCAAATCCGGTTCTTTGGGTGGCTGATCGATAGTTGCCGCCGGTTCTTCTGATGTTTCTGTGGCATCAGGCATTTCTTCGTCGTCTTCTCTAGACTCAGCACTCGCTCAGACAAGCAATAGATGCGTAGAGGGGGAGGTACCATCATCCTCCATCATCTTCCTCAATTTCTCTTCTCGCTCTTTCTTGGTTTCGCGGCTGACGCTCGATAAGCGCTTTCCTGTGTCAGGAAATAGCTCTTCAGGTTCTTCGTCGGAAGCGTCGCCAAGCATTACTGCTATTTGTTCAGCCAATGCTGTGAGCATCGTATGTTAGTGGTACTCACCATCTTCTGCACTGCTAGGCTCAGCCTAAATTCAAGATTAGCCGCCATTTCTGTGTAAGGCAAACAGGAGGAAATAGCTGGACTGACCGACTCCGCCCCAGACGCCGCTGGCGTTGCCGAGTCCTCCTTCTTCTGCTTGGGTTTCGCCTTTGCGAAAGAAGTAAACAGATTACTTTTCTCTCTTTTCAGTGGTGCCGTCTTTCCCGCCGATCTCACTGATGACTGAGAGGCGTCCGACTGCGATGGCTGTCTGGAACCTGCATCTTCCTCCTTGGTCTCAGATTTTGTCTGTGATGGCGTATCCTTCTCGAGCGGTCGTTTTGTAGGTATTGCACTACTGCTCGATAATGTACTCTTGGATTGAGCAGCTGGAGGCGGAGGTGGTCGGACTCCGGTTCTTCGCTGTCGGACAGAACAACCATTAGCTTCAGCCTTCCTGAGTCGTCCGATTGAGCAAAAGAATTCCAAACAATATCGTACCTTCACATTATTATTCTGTATCATTCCCCATTTCGAACCAATTTCCAAGGGATCTTCATTTGCGTAAGTGGTGACGATTTCTCGGCTGACGTCCGTCAGGACATTCAGATCCTGTAGGGCGCTTGGCTGTAAGCTGTACACATATATCGACGAGATTGACTGGAAAGTTGATTTGGCATCTGCGCAATGTTAACAAAGACTCATGATGTAGCTCCCCGACAGCGCATTTCTCTTACCCTCTAAATCCTCCTGCCTCGCGAGAATGATCGAAGCAGTCTTCACATGGTCCGGCACGACATTCTGATGAGGCATAGAGCTACTCAGGTAAGGACTGCTTTGCATGATCTCATCTTCATCAACTTTTGCATTATGGCCATTTGTTGCTGGCTTCTCCGGGGGTCTCTGGATGCCTGTGATGACGTATGTCGCATTGACGCTGCTGGGCTTTTTGGCGTTTTCAGTGCGATGGAATTCATACAGCATCCTATTGAGAACCCAGTTGATCAGAACAAATCTCAATTCATAATTGCCACGTTTGCAAGAGGGTCTTACTGCTTGGCCAGGTTGCTGTGTACCTTCAGAGCTCGACTGAGCGACCGGTAGGTGACCTGGAAATTGATAAAAGGTAAGTCGAGTGAGCTAAGCAATAAAGTGATCAGGAACAGAGAAAATATCATACAACTTGACGTTCATTGAGAACATGCTCTGCCAGATACCTTGTATAGTCCGGAGCCATATTGGATATGTATCGTTAATCCCTGACTTTCTGTGCTGCAACACAATCATGAGATTCGAACAATCTAATTTCATTGAGGACGACGCGTTCCAAACCACTTTACGCGTATCAGTCAGCGGTCTTGGCACCAGCAGCCATGGTCGCTTTCCTACGTTTGCTACTGACAGCTACTTTCTTGATCCGATCCCCCAAATCAGTGGCCTCTGTACGCTCTGCACAGCTACAGATTGACTGCAGACTCTTTTTCAAATACCGATCTTATACGACACCTCTGCTATGACCGATGGACCGCGCTTTCGACCTCCCCGACCCCACCGACTGGCTGAATACGCCGCTGTCACTCCTCGCGCCTCTTGAGTCCGCTCTCCGCTGCCAGGTCTGCAAGGATTTTTTCGATAATCCAGTTATCACCACCTGCAGTCATACCTTCTGCTCGATATGTATCCGCCGCTGCTTAAGCACGGAAGGGAAATGCCCCGCCTGTCGAAGCTCAGATCAGGAATTGAAGTTACGTCGCAATTGGGCCGTTCAAGACCTGGTAGACGCTTTCAAGACCGCTCGGCCTAGTGCCTTAGATCTTGCAAGAAAAGCTACGGCTACAGCTGTTGATGTGAATGATGACGATCATTCAGAACAGCCTGCGTCTAAGAAGCGCAAGGTGGATAGTGCAGAACAAGGAGAGGAGATCGCCCCTGGTGATGCTGTTTCGGAGGGTAGACGGACACGGTCACAGAGCAGAAGGACAGACAACCAACCTCAGGCAGTAACAGCGGAGGTGGTGGAAGATAGTCAGGATGAAGACTTTATCCCAGGTAGAAATACCATTGAAAATCACGGGGTTTGTTTTGCATTCTGGTCTAAATCTAATAACTTCCCAGATGATGGATTGGTCGCGTGCCCGATCTGCAATCGAAGGATGAAGAACGAGGCGGTGTTTCAGCATTTAGATTCTTGCACAGGGAGCCAAACTCCCCCAAAACAGTCGAACTTTGGGTATGCTTGCCTCGTATATTGGGAATCTGTCGTCTTCTGTGAATCGTCTAACCGTACATCCTTAGGTCGTTACAACAACCTTTGTCTCGTGCCACGCGCAGTGCAGGAAAAGAGACCATAAGCAAACCGCCCGAAAGACTACCAGCGATCAATTATTCCATTCTAAAGGAGGGCGTTCTTCGAAAAAAGCTCCGAGATCTTGGTATTCCAGATTGGGGGCCTAAGCCACTCTTACAAAGGCGGCACACGGAATGGATGAATCTATGGAATGCTAATTGCGACTCGAAAACACCTAAATCCAAGCGGGAATTACTTCGAGAACTCGAGATCTGGGAGCGAACGCAAGGTGGACATGCTCCCACTGCATCCTCTCTCGGCGCTGCCAACCCTGTGACGCGGAAAGATTTCGATGCGGCCGCGTGGTCGGCGACCCATGATGATGAGTTCAAGCGACTGATTGCGAATGCGCGCAAAAGAAGTGATGCATTAATCCGGACCACTATTCCCCAGCTCTCCGCGGCTCGCAATGAATCGGATGGGTCGTCGGCCGCTGAGCAGCCTGTTGGGACACCAATTGAGATGGGCATGGCTCCGAAGCCAGAGCAGCTACCAGTAGACCTCTCAGATATGAATGGGGCTGAAAATCAAGCTCCGTCGAATCAGACTACCAGTAATAGTCAGAGCTACAATGCTCCAGCGTGATAGTTTCTGCACATGATCCTCTTATGATAGGCTCACATCCTGACTCTCTCTCCCCAAATCCATGTCGGTTACCTCACTGGTAATTGATCGTCTTGTGTTGCTCCCCGGTTTGCCTGTTCAGAGCCATCTTCGACCGACATACGCGAGAGCTTATCAATGCTCTCCGCCAACGCGGCGTCAGTGCTCTGCTCCAATAATTTTTTTCGGGCGGCCTCCTTGGCAGTCTGGTCGAGATGATCAAGCTCTGCAAGTTTTTTCCGGGTTTCTTCCGCCTCTGCATCCTCCATTGCCTGTCGCTCAGTATTCTCCAGGGCCTCGAGCTCATCATCGATCTCAGATTCATCAACAACAGGACCAGCCTCACTAATGATGTTTCCGACCTCGTCTACCCTGGACATTTCTTCGCGCAATCCTTCAACCACATCTTCGACCCTTTCAATGCCACCCAGTTGGGCGTGAAGCCCTCGGAGGACGCCAGTGCTCGCCTCCATCACCTTGACGATCTCGACTTGATCTGTGGCCTGTTCTATCTTGCTGTAGACCTCCTCGAGTTGATTCAGCGTATCCAATCTCTGCTTGAGGTTGTGCTCAACAAGTTTTCTGGACCGGACTGCCGACAACGCAGAGATTCGATTCTTATTGTTGAGAGCCGTTTTCGCCGTGGCAGTCAGCTCCTCGATCTTGCCTTCTAGACTTGCCACTTGCTTTGAAATGGTTGATATGAGCGTCCGTATAGATGCTATTGTTGTATCCTGTTGTGTGATTTCTGTGGATGTGTCATTCGGAGATCTGAACTTAATCGTCTGCCATACGATCAGCGTCTACTTCGTATTGGAGGTGCAAGCGGAAGGATTAACTTACTCTGCCATCGTAGGCGATGGCGCCAGTATCGCGGGATAGATACAGGAGCAGGACATCGAAATCGGTGTCTGACAAATGTGTGTCTTCGTCCATTATTGTTGCAAAGTCATTAACAAAGCTCTCCTTGGAGTAAATGAGGTCGATTTTTGACGAGCTATGGCTCATGGCCTGCTTGACAACTCTACTTGCGGCTTCCTGTTTTTTTTGGCATATAATCAGCATGGACCTCAATCGAGCAAAAGGCAAACACGAGTAGATAGAACTCTTAGCCCATACCTGTAGATTGTCAACCAGAACCAGTTCTTGAGCCCGTAAACGAGGCGAAGTCTCCGAAGCATCAGAGCCCATAACGACTCCTCGCAGCTGTCTCATACCCCAACTCATAACATTCCACGGACTGAGCGCCGAAGTATCAATCACGCTCCACTGCCTCTTCCGCAAAATCCCCGGATTAGTCCTATACACCTGCAGTGGTACCATTGTATGCTTCTGAATCGCTTCGTCCTGCGAAACGTAATGAACAGCCAGTCAGCATCTAGCACCAGTATACGGCAACCCATCCCCACAGCCCTTCGAGCACGATTAGTACAGGCACATACAAAAACAGCACCTAACGCAACAGGCCGCCGCCACTCCGGGATTTCCAACTCCCGAAGTAACGCATCGCCCGTCCTTAGAACCAAATGGTCGCTTTTCCTCCGATTGTTAGCCCCAGAGTCGCCGGAAGACCGGATGAGCCCTTTCTGCGCGGCTCGTGTTAATGCTTGCTCCCATGCAGCAACGTTCACGGCGTATCCGTCTGGATTTGTTCTTTTCTGGAGTGCAAAGTCGGAGTAGAGGGAGGGTAAACGGTTTCTTTATGGCGATTGGTTTCATGGTTAGCGTTGCGTATATCTACTCGCTCGCGTGGTTGTTGATTCCAGGGTCAACGGCTCGTTTGAAAAGGAAAAAGGAGAGAACTCTACATACTTCCGGAATGCATCCTCATTGCTGAGGATATAGTTTAGCAGCTCGCTCATATCTGGTCTTGAATCTGATCGTATGGCGCAGTATGCAGTATGTACAGTGCTTTCGTAAGTCCGTCTCCAAATCGAAGGAGTGGAGAGGATTTCCTTGGCGATGTTGCTCTCAGAATGGAGACCCTCAACAAGATGTCGCGGAGCACATCAAATGAGATTTCAGGCCCCCCTGTGGCCGGTCCAGCTCACGACTTCCAGTTCGTTTCTGAGTCTCTGACAGCTGAGGCGTCAACAATAAAGTGATCAACGGCGTTCCCGTTTCTGGGCAGCTGCTCTAAGTAACGAGTAGTTACTACAGAGTCTTATCGATAAGGCATGCGGAGATTCCCTCACGTGATTAGCTACACTCTTGCTTGCCAACATGTCGGTCGAAACCATTAGCGTTTGTAACAGCTCTTGGAGTCAGTTTTCAAAATATAGATTTATTTCTTTAAGGGATGCGATTACAAGAGTGCGACATGGTTGATGGGGTCTCAAAGCGAGCTAATGGTGAATTGTGATTTTCTCGTTTGTAGTCAATATGAAGATGTAATATTCGACCATCAAGCTCCTGTACAAAAGTAGTAGCTTTGAGAAACACCTGATATCTATCATAATAATCCTGTCATGCGCCAGATTATGGAAGTATGGACCTAAGCCCGTTCAAAATCGTAATTCGGCGATTCTTCATTATCCTTCGTCAACTGGACCGGACTGTGAGGTCCAGCATCCACCGAAGCTGGAAGCCCAATGAGTGACCTGCGATGGTTACGCAGGTCTAACTTCTCACTCGTCTCTTCGGTCCCCAGCGGATCTGCAGCGGCTCTCTGATCTGTAGCATCCAGCCCTCTGGCTCCGAGATATTCCACCTTGACGTTATGTCTGAGATTATCAATGAAGGACTGCATCTCTGGCATTGGAAATACCCCATCCTGGTCAAGGACATCGGCATAGAGCCGTTCAGCCTCTTCCAAGCACAACGAAGCCAGCGTTGGCTGTCCGGCCTTGAGCCAGAGATCAGCCGCGAGAACGCTCCACATGCCAGCCTTTCTGCGACGACCTCCCCATTTCGCTCCACTAGTGGCTTTGGAAGCATAGCAGGCAGAGACTCTTTCGCTGAAGAGTATATGTCCAATTGACCCTACTAATCCTAGCTCCATGACGCGCATGGCCCACTTAGCAGCACTTTCTGTAGCTGAACCCCCGCGCGACTTGAGAAGTTCAACGGCTAAAGAGAGAGTCCGCAAAGCGTCGAGCGCATCGGAACATCTTGTGAGATATGAATAGCAAGCAGTCTCGATCATCTGGTCGATGCTCTCAATTTTGATTTTCGCCGGCATGGCGAGTGGATTCAGCAGCATGCTCATTGCGCACATCTCGTGGGCGCCGGCATGGTACTTCCAAGCCTTGTCATTAGCATAATCTGACCGCAGGAGCTCATAGGTCGACGTAGACAATTTCCAGTCACGAAGCATGAAAGCGAAATCGGCCAATTTCCGCAGAATGGCTTCAGGCGAGTCTGGTTTGTAGAAACCGTGAACGGCATCGTAATTCCCGCTTGCTCCGCCTACGCCAGACCCAGTGCCGGATCGAGAACTCGAGCCAAACCCGGCCCATCGTCGAGACATTGACATGAACCGACCACTGAGACCACGTCTGCGAGATGCGACCTGATCGTTCCAGACCGCGGCTCTGTTCTCCATGTATGGAATTATGGACTGAGCGACCAGTTCTCGAACAAAAGTCTTGATGGCCATCACATCAGATTCAAAGAGGTATGAAATGCCTTCGGTGCCAAGATCAACCAGAGTCTCTGTCGCGATATTAGCCTTCTGGTCAGATCTTCCAGAAACTCTTCTTCTCACCTGTCTCCCCCGCTTTTGAGAGGTACTCCGACGGTGATAGCCATTCGCAGAGTGGCATTTGAACGCTATCATCGTCCGTGACCACACATTGATTGCTTCGCAATCGTAGTAAATGACAATGTAATCCAAAGTGTCGCTTCATCTGGTCGTAAAGTTTCGTCGATTCCGTAATGTCATCTCGGTCTTCGTCGTGAACCAAAACGTAATATCGTAGATACTCCGGATGAACCCACTCTGGCAGCCTTCTGCTCCCGTTATTCGTGTCCGCATACAACTGTCTTAATGTCTCCAAAGGCGCCTTATCGCGCGAGCTAATAGCGATGACGCAGGCGACGGGATGGAGAAAAGTCTCGTGCGGCGTCAATGTGGCAGAAGATAAGAGTTGACGCAGGAACAACTTATACAGTGGTGATGTTGCAGAGAAATAGCCAGGCATCAGATCCTTTGGACCCAGCGATCCGCTCAACGGATCATCTGCAGAATCCAACTGCCTTTCCAACACTTCCTCCAGCTCAGCCAGAGATGATGACCCTTGACCGCTATTCGAAATGCCATTGTGGCCCGCGAGATCGACAAACCGAATCCCAAAGTCTTCCCAGCTCCGACTTGAACCCACACTGTCCCTGATGACAACTTTCCCTGGAACATTCTCACCAAACGGCCGAATTAACTCCCAGAATCCCCCCTTAAACCCTTTTTGCCTTACCAGCTCATCGGTATCCGTGGACGCGTAAACTCCAACCCTAGGTGAGAACGAGCGAATGATCAGAGATCTAATATCTTCCGAGCCATCGAATCGTCCATCGATAGGAGAACCCAGAGATGACCTTGCTAGCTGCGGTGTCGACCTTATCGTCCGAGAACTCGGGGATGCAGATCTGATCGGAAGCTCCGAGGTCGTGGCTGACAGGGGCGGGGTATGGGATGACACGATTCTTGATTCGACCAGGTCAGAGTCTAGAGAAGGAGCCGACGCGCTCTGGTCTGAATATCTTGACTTGGAGACAACGTGCGGAGCCCCGGGCGAAAAGGAGGGCGGAGGTTTGACCGGAGCAGCATCTCCGGGCGATGTCATGGACACCTTGTGCTCTGTATATGTCTTTCGGTGGTGAGAATAATTCCTGAGCCCATCGACCAGGAGCGAAGAGGATATAGAATGGAAGTGTAGAAGAGAGCAGTTGGACGCGACGAGGCTCTACGGACAAAGGATGATGTCCTGCTGTCGAAGTGTTGGAGAAGAAAGAAACAATGAATCCGTGCAATGTGCCAACGTCAGATGATAAGATTGGGCGGCCCAAGGCTTATTGGGGATGTCAGCCCAATCCTCAAATTCAATTCCTGCTATGAATCTATGATCCTCGTTTAGTCCAATATACTGGTGACATCTTGCGCTCAGCAGAATTTTACGTCCTGGAGAATCCTATCTTCCGTCTTCTAGTGTTGAATACGTCAGTGTTGAGCTATGAAGAGCTGCAGAAGGCGGTGATGAACTACTGGAATCCAATACAATCAAATGTTGTTACACTTGACATTCAAATGTGACTCATTTGAGAACACATCAATTGATCGATGACGAACATCATATCTCTTCCATGACTGGAGTTATAAATGCGTACCTATCCAGCTCTCTGGCGATTTCTTGCTAAGGGTATTCGTCTCTACTCCATCGTCCCATATCCAGATCTTACGAGACCAACGAAGACGATTCTTCTCGCACCCACCAGAAAACTGCTCCTAACTCCGCTGCGCACTATCTCTTCACAAGGATTACAGGGCTCTTTTCACAATTTCATGCGCGATCGCAGATACGAAGAAAATTCTCCCGAACGCGCAACCAAGAGGAGACGCATATCCACGGCTGTCCCACACGAGAGTCCCTCTGAAGCCATGACCCACGCAATAAAAGCTCAAACCTCTGAGCAGACGCCTCAGCCACTAGCCAGTATTACCTTGACGCCCATTGAGAACGCCCTGAAAACACTGCTACTCGACGTCGCGCAGTATATTCGTGAAAAGGCCATTAAGAACGGCAGCAGCGATGTTACAGATCAACCGCAGACGGTGTTGCGGTTCACAGGAGGCTGGGTGCGGGACAAACTGCTGGGAGTTGATAGTCATGATATCGACGTGGGAATAAGCACTATGACCGGTTACCAATTTGGCATGGAATTGAAGGAGTACCTAGATATTCCTGATAACCTCGAGAAGTACAAGCAGATTCTCGCAGATGGCGAGCTCACCGATGCGATTGTGAGTCTTCACAAGATTGAAGCGAATCCTGAGAAGTCAAAGCATTTGGAGACTGTGACAACGAAAATCTTCGGATTGGAGGTCGACCTGGTCAACCTGCGGAAGGAGACATATTCAGAGGACAGCCGCAACCCACAGATGGAGTTTGGCACTGCAGAGGAAGATGCTCTGCGCCGCGATGCGACAATCAATGCTCTCTTCTACAATCTTAACGAATCTAAACTAGAAGATCTTACTGGAAGAGGCATTGAGGACATGAGGAACAAGCTCATTCGGACCCCAATGGAGCCGTATCAGACTTTCAGAGACGATCCCCTGCGCGTTCTACGACTGATTCGATTTGCGAGTCGGCTGGGGTACCGCATCGATGAGGAGACCGAGAAGGCAATGCAGAACGCTGATATCAGGGAAGCGCTCAAGCTCAAAATCAGTAAAGAGCGCGTGGAGAAGGAACTCGAGAAAATGCTTCGAGGTCGGAGCCCGTTGTTACCCCCGTGCTTTTAATGACTACTCATAGGTTTGCAGGTCCTGATCCCCGAGGCTCCATACACTTCATCGATCGGCTTGGACTTTACACGACGATATTTGCAAATCACCGGGATGATTTGGGTGTTGATACATCATCGTGGCCTCTGGCTTACGACAGTCTACAACGGCTTTTGCATCCCTCAGTCGACGAGCCCGAGGACGTCAGAGCCGCTAGTGAACATGTACGCAGGATTCTTATACGCGATCCTTCCGAAGCCTACTACGCATGGATGATTGCCGCGTTCGCTCCATGGTCTTTCGTACCAGGACGTAAGCCTACGGGCCCAAAGGCGAAGCCGCTCCCTCCGCGGGCTGTTGAAGTTGCTAAAGACAGTCTACGTGCCGACAACAAGACCACCAACGTACTGCGCGATGCAGTAAATTTTGCGGGGGAGATCATCGATACAAAAACGTCTCTGCTAGAGCTCACCATGCCTGGAACAGCTGCGGAGGTGCGGCAGCAGATCGGACTCCGCATCAGATCCTGGAACAAAGACTGGAGGCTTTGCGTACTCTTAGCTATTCTAAAGGAGATCATGAAGGGACGCGATTTCCTGGAAGGTAAGCTACGATCAAACCCGTCGTCTTCCAGCTTCCGATACTTACTATTATCCTTGCGTGCAGTGATACAGGAGTACAGCAAATTCCTTTCGTATATAGTAGAAAATGATCTCTTGGAGGTAGTTGAAATGAAACCCATTGTAAATGGCGGCGAGATCATGGAGGCATTGGCCGCGAAGAACGGCCCATGGATGAGCAAGGCGCTGGACATGGTCATCAAGTGGCAACTTTTGCATCCGGATATCACCGAAAAGGAGAAAGCATTGGAGGAGCTTTCAAGGAGAAGAGAGGAGCTTGGAATTGCTCCAGCAAAATAGAAAATAGTATAATTACTCTGCTGTGGTGGCAGAGCTCATTGTATATTATGGATGGAAGAGCAGCACCAACAGAAGAGGGAAAATGGCTTGCAAACCCATCACAGCAAGATCCCCGTCAACTCCCACTGTTTCCACTGGTGCATTCTAGAAATTCAAATGTATTTTTGACAATCCCAAGCAACCACTTTTCATGTTACTACATCTCTTCACTCAGCTAGTCTTGCAAATTATATCGCTTTCATGTAGAAAAACTGTTTTCAGAGTCGTTTAACGCTTGGAAGCCATGGAAGAGCTTCGCACAGCAGCACGTGCATATCTCAGCCGTCCAGGTTCAGAACAAGACACAAGTCCAGACTTCGCATTAGAAGATATTGCATTTTCAGCAGATTTGAACTCCTTGTGGAGAGACATTTCATCGCATCCCGCAAACGATATTCTACAGGTGAGGTTCTAAGCGTATGGAATGGTTAATCCATTGCTAACCGCCAGACACCAGATATGTGAAGATCTGCTTGTAGCCCAGCACTGCCTGAGAACCAGGGTTTCGAGTTCTTTATCTAGCGAGGATGAAGACGCTGCAAATCAAATGTATGAATGGGCCTGTCATGCAGCCCTTCCATCGTCAGAATTTGCAGATATGTCTGGCTCAGAAGACTCCTTGAATGGTAAGTGCAAATGGGAGATTCCCCTGTTCAACGGAGTACACTTACTAATTATCTTGAGATACAGAAGAGAAAAGGAATACACTGAGAAAAATCCTGCTCAAATCAACTCTTGCTGTGTCTGTCCTCACAGCTTTGAACTCTCTACTGCCAATTGAAAAGGCAACCAACATTGCCGACATTATCGTCGCGCTGGCAAGCTTCTCCTCTGAAAAAGATCCCTGGACGACGTGGGACAATTTTCGAAAAGCCAGCACTTTGCTGGACGCATATGTCGCCGAGCAATGCTCGAAAAGGGATGATTCTTCTTCATTCTGGACTGTGATTGAGTTGATCCTCAAGGAGCGAATTAAACCACCCTTCGCGAAGACCAAGAATCCGGCGATCACTGCTGCTGGTCGGAAGAATTTCCACCCTATTCCGCTCGCTCGATTTGATGCGAGTTTACTGGATCCAGAGACGAAGCCGTGGAAGAATAGCCATGTCTATGCCACTACGGTGTTCAGCTGGGTGGTCGCGCAGTATCAGGTATGACAGCCACCTTCCCGCCTTATTTACATATTGCAAGGGAGTGTATTCTCTTTGTGTTTGCGAGTCCTGGACTTTCACTAACTGGAGCCCAAGCCGGTTCACCGCGAATACCTCGAAGCACATTTTCCCCTTCTGGTGCCTCCACTGCTAGCTCTCATCGATGACGACAGTCTCACTTTCAAAACCCGCGGATGCAGTCTTCTTTCTCAGCTCCTCATCCCCATCAGAGAGAGCAAGTCCGATATACTCCGCCGAACCAACTTATCCTCCGTCTTTGAAGAAGCCGTGTCACTGTGCCTCCTCTCCCTCCCCACCATCACACCCGAAGACGAATCCATCCAGCTCTTGAGTGCTGCTTACCCAGCACTGCTCTCTCTTCTTCAGACGACCTATCAGAATGTCTTCACTCACATCGATGGAGCCAAAAACTCCACAAATACGAAATCCCAACCTCTTCAAAAAGACAGAGAGGCATACATATCAGGCATCACCAAAATGCTCCGTGCCCACCTAATCCCATCTTTCCACCACATCAGTTCGACGAATCCAGCGTCCGCAACCTCGAGATCATTCGCATCATTCCCTTACCCGCGCCTTTCAACGATCCTAATGAATCAAATCTGCCTCATCATCACTGAACTCCGCATCCACACCACAAAGTATCTGCAAGAAATCATCCCTCTGCTGTACAGCACATTGACAAATCCGTTTGGAACGGGGTATCCCCCGCTCCTCATCTCTGCCGTCACAGCCACACGTGCGGTGGTCTTGAATGGCCATCCACGTCTGTGGAGGTGGAGAGGCGAGCTTCTTGCTGGATTGTGCTCGTGCTGGCTTCATGTATTGGAAGAAGAGAAACAGATCGCTGACCGGGTAGCGAGAGGACGAGCTTCAGAAGCGGATGATTCTGTTAGCCAGGAGATGAAGAAGCTTGCGAGGGAGCTGAAAGGAGTTGTCTATTTGTTGAGATTTGCCCTGGAGAATCCTGTACAGATAGAAGACGAGAAATTTGACGCGGGGCAAGTGGACGCAAAGGAGCATATTGGCAAGGAACTGCAGGAGTTGGTTGATGCGGACGAAGATCTGAGGGAGCTCTTGCTTGGAGAGATTGACGCAAGTGATGCCGAGCTGTTCGGCATCGATACTTGAACAGACCCCATACTTTAGTTTGGAGCGATGAAATAATAATCCTACCATGTTCGGTTATGGCCTGTATCAAAAGATAACTCTTATCATGCGTCGCCTATTAAAATTACGTGGAACGAATGTGTACCAATTGAAAAGGCGAATATGAGGGTATCATTGCATTACGTGACCAGTGCCATATCGATATGACTCGAAAATAGTGTATGCAAAACAAAATCTCTAACTCTCATCATGGATCAACTCGCTGTTTAAACAAGCTCTTGCCTCTCAACCACTGTCGATAACGCTTGTAGCGCTTCTTCTCATAGTCCTCAACCACCACGGTGAGACCTTCTTCGGAAACATTGAGGAACTCTACATAATCTGCCAGATTTTCCGCAGCCATGGCCTCGAGGCTGCTTTCTTCCACATTAACTTTGTTGGCGTACTCGAGCAAGTCAAGGTTCGACTCATGCTCACGAAGAGCGGCTGCGGTTATTTCATTATCAGACGTCACGACCAGCGGAACCTTGAGCGGATGGTTGATGTAGCGTTCGTACTCTTCAGCCTCGGCGGTGGTGACGGATGGATTGAGCGAGTCGGTGACTAGTTGGCCCAATGTCCATTGAGCTATCTGTGCCTTACTGGGTTTCATGTCCGACTCGGGAGGCGGTTGCAGGGGTGGAATGGTTTCGACGGTCGTGGGTACTTCGAAAGTCGGCTCTTTCATGATACCTGCAGAAGGAGGTCTCCTCTCGGATGACGGAGGCTGATTAAGCCAAGTCTGCATGGCTTTCGAGTTGGGTGTGGAGTCCACACGCGAGATGCTGGAATACTCGCTCATATTGTCGGATGGCTCTTGAATCCTCACACCTTTGGGTCGCTGGGGCTGTCGCTCTCGGCTCGCCTGATCATGAGGGACCCGAACTACGAACGGGCTGATGTCGTAAAGACCGCCCTGTGTGGAACGGAAGGGCAGGTATCGCAGTGTGGAATTCATTTTGTATGAGAACACCTTCGAGAATGAGGAGACCGCCAACGGTCGGTAATATTCAAGCCAGTAATCGTCGAAATGTGGTAATGGGTCTTTGGGTCGCTGAGGACGTGGCGGCATCTCCCGTTCCTTCAGATAGTCCGGAGTATACCAGCGGATGTAGTTGGGTCGCTTCTTGTTCGCCCAACTTCTTGGATCGGCATGGTGCAGATAGTAGTCGGTGGACAGATCCCACAGCATCGGCTGTCCTCGGGAAAAGGTGTAATTGCCAAGGAACAAATTGTACGCCTCCTGACGTTGAGCATCCAGGAAGGAGTTGTTGTAGTACCTTTTGAAGCTCTCCACCATGTCTCGCGAATGGCTACTCCATTGATTGATTCTGCGATAAGTTGCCATTGTGTTGACGAGATGCGAGCCTCCATACTGAATTGCAATTGTATCGCCGTGGTCATGCCACATATTTGTGAAGAGGTTGACAGCGTCGGTGTCGTATTCCACGGTTGTACCATCAATTATGCCCAGTGCATGGAGTTGATGGCCAAGAGCGCGCTTTCCAATCACAAATTGCGCAGCATTTGTACGGTCAAGGCAGTCAATGCAATTTGTCCTCGCGATGCCATTCTGCAATTGCAGGCCGGAGTTTGCATCGTCTCCGTTCTTGAAAAACCCGGTTTTAGGAATAATGTCACCGGCAATGTCCTCCAAAGTCGCGATAACATCTTGATCGCGGCTTTTGGCGGCTCGACTCATATCCCAAGCCCGGTAAATGATCTTCTTATCTGCCGGGAGAAACTGATTGAGATAATTGACGGCATTGGTATACTCCTTTAGCAACTTAGACTCTCGTGGTGTGCGCTCTCTGGCTTTGATTAGGTTCAAGACATAGATTGGGGCACCGTATCTCTCAAAGAGATTGTCAAAGTGCAGTGCCGCTGCCGAATAGAACGGATCAACCAGATTCAGCTCAATGTCAGGCTTGGGGGTGACCCCCGTGTTCTCTTGTGTCCAATACAGAGGGATGCTTCCACGATGCTGTACGTAAGAAGTGTAGTTAGGATTAGCATAGAGATAAGGGCCGGCAGAATGAAATGATGTTGTCGTCAGTTCCGACACGATTTGCTCAGTCTCAACATCATTAGCGACATACCCCAGGTCATTGGCACCGCGCTTCAGGAAGCGTGCCCCAGCGAAGAATCGAGAGCGACGCGCGATAATCGTGATATAGACCACCCGTCCGTAGACAGAAATCTTGGCCTGATCGACATAGCCATGGATGATTGGCAGACACCATTCGTATGGATTCTTCAAGTTAGCTATGGCAGGACCAAGCAGATGATGGTTCCAGATGAACATCGTGTTGTAATCCTGTTCAATACGTTGAGGGTAGTCATAACGATTGAGATGGCGCTCCCTGCAAATATTATGCTGCAGCGTCCGCGTGATATCGTAGGAATAGCTGAAGTAGAACGAACGCGACAGATCAAGATTGTTCAAGATGCCGATGTACCTTGCTTCTTCGGGATTCTTTTCTGGTTTCATTGAAGAATGTTTCGATGTCGTCAGTGATATTAGCTCTGTTCCATCGATCTGATAGACATAGTGGCCACCTAGCATGGCCACTTGACTTCTTTTCGTGACGAGTAGCATATAGTATGCACCAGTAAATCTGATGAAACCGAGTAAAGCCCAGGCGCTGCATTTGAGTTTCAATCCTCCCGAACTTTTGTTTCCATCGTCGATGGCATCAAGCAACTGGCTCATTTCTCTCTTCGTGTAGACAATGTCATCCTCCGCAATGCTCAAATCGCCCGTCTCCGAGGTCCGATCGATCTTCAGAATTCTGAAGCGAGTATCCGATAGATCCATTCCAACCACGTAAAATCTGGTCGCAGTCTCATATAGGGAAAATTTGTGCATCCGGTTAATGCTTTCTTCTGGAACGTTGTCGACCACCGATCGATGCTTCTGCGCTGAGGTCGGCGTGGAATCTCGCTCGAACGATGTCGCAATTCGGGGTTCTTCATCTTCGCCATCACCCTCATCTTCACTAATCTGTACGCTAGGGGCTATAGGCGCATTATAGGACAACTGAGGGAACGACGACGCCGCTTTGGCATTTTCGAAGATGCCTTCTTTGCCAACTTCCTGCTGCGTGGTTTCCGGATTCTCTGTGGTTGGCTTGGTCGCGGGCAAAACATCTTGGTTGTCTGCACCTGCAAGCGCTAGTTCCGATGCCGACTTGGTAAACGAAAAGCCACGGTTCGGTGCTGCTGAGGTTTGCGAGCCATGTTCGTCGACAGGGACCACTTCGTCGGGGAGATCTCGGACGTGGGGTACATCATCAAAGCTCTCCATCTTGACTGGGATGAAACGTCAAAACCAGTGCCCGCTGGCTAGACGATGAGTCGAGTCGCATATTCTTCAATATCCCCAGAAACAAGTTGGCGTGTGGCCGCGTGGAGCTGGTCAATCTATGTTGAAGAAGACAAAGCTGGCCCTTGGTGTTTGGTGTTTGTGTCTGGGCTTAACTCCACAGAAGCTTGTCCGAGTGACGTATGGTTTGGCTTATCGTGACAATGGAACGATAGTATCTGGACAGAACCTACAGTAGCACATAATATGTAATTCCAACTACTGCTTTTGAGTGACTTGTAAACCAATCCAAATCTGTGATCAGCAGCCGAGACAGAAATATTATTCTTTTTTTTTGTCGACCCGTACGACAGTAACTGGATACCCTGAAAGGCAACAGCTTAAAGCTACCTAGGTACGAGATTGTACCCAATTAATGCTGACTTCTCGCTGCCTCAAATCTTCGAAAATCTTCTCTCCATCGCTTGATGCCTCGTACGCAGAGTTTTTACCTCCTCTTGTAGCGCAAGTCCCATCATGATCTCTTCGCTTCCTCCACCAACCACATGCACGCTTGCATCGCGACTGATCTGCTCTATCCGCGCCCGTCTTATTGTATCCAGCGCCTCCAAGAATCTGCTGAGCTTCGCGGACACACTTCTCAAGTGCTCTGGTAGACATCACTCAGCTTACTTACTAGTACTTTTACATTAACACCGGGATCTGTTGAGGCTCTGGCATCATTTGAGATATCAGGAAACACCAATGCATTACAATTTAGTTCATTTTGCTTGATTTATGTCGAGATACGGAGTATTGTTGATCGCAAGAACGTGCGGGGAAAGTTGAGTCCATTGTTCTCGTCCATACCCAGGACCGCGGTGGAAATAGTCACAAGAAAACAAACCACTTCTGCGATCCTCTTCACAATATTA
This sequence comes from Evansstolkia leycettana, assembly GCA_000787455.1. Lineage (NCBI taxonomy): Eukaryota > Fungi > Ascomycota > Eurotiomycetes > Eurotiales > Aspergillaceae > Evansstolkia > Evansstolkia leycettana. The sequence continues at coordinate 39,524 of JSYV01000734.1, read as the reverse complement.
TGCATTTAGTATGCAGTGGATCGTTTGACCACCATACATTTGTTGCGATTTGCAACTCGATTACATACAGAGGTGCCAGCATATCCTGGTCTGAGCGCTTCACTCCTTTCGAATTTTGCTCTTTGACTTGGCCACTGTATATGCAGTATATATATATAGATCACCAATGGATGCTCTAGAACGTCCCAAATCTCCCGGCATTGACATGTCGTACCTCCTTTCTGAATCTAATTCGCGCATCAACGCTCATTTCGAGATCGTCGAAACCTCGTTATAATCTATGCCACAAAAGGTCTAAACAGCGCATTGTCTCGGCAAAAGACGCTCCCTTCAGCAGTACCCATGGATAATATATCGCACTGAATGTCTCCAATTCGCGCCAAACTTCTTCTTATGTGTTAAGGAAAGTTCCTCGGAACATATCCTTGTGCGCACGTTCGCGACCTGCAAGTTGCATGGAAATCTGCCTAACGAGTGAATTAGCCAGATGCATGGAATCTTTCAGCAGCTTCAAGAAGTCGTTTCAAGCTCTTCTTGACATCCTGACAGGACCATCTCAAGGAGGATGCGGGCTGTAGCATTCCTTTAAGGCATGTCATTAGCCCTTCTGCAATTGAGATACCATCATCCAACTTTATCTGGCCTAGGTCGACCTTGTCTGCAAAGTCCGCTGGAAACGGGTCGTAATCTGTAATTTTCAGGCCCTTTCCACCACGGGTTAATTGGGACAGGACCAATTGGCGTTCCATTTTAGTGTTCAGGGGGTAGAGAAGTTCGAACAAAATCACGCCAAGAGCATATATGTCTAGTTTCTCGTCAATTGTGTAATGCAAAGGCTCGTTTCCCGCTTCGTCAAGCTCGGCAGAGCGTTGCAATTCATCATTATAAAGTGGCGGGCGATAAAACTCCGTTCCCACTACATGGGTAACGTCGGGGCATTCACGTGCAGATGTACGAGCACGATCAGTCTGAGGGTCGTTCAGATGCGATATATCTGCAACTAAACCAAAGTCTCCTATCCGAGGGTGGCAGTATTGAACACCAGGCCTAGTGTCCAGTTTGCAAGTCGGACATGGTTGAGATTCACATGACTCGGGAGCCGATAAAAAGATATTGGCTGGTTTCAAATCTCGATGGACAATCCCCTTAGAATGAAGATACTCAACACCAGAGATGATATTGAGCATGAGTCTCAGGGAGGGTATCAAGTGAAAACAATGGCGTCGCGATGGTGAGCTATCATCTGCTCCACTCACGGTTCTTAGTGGATTGAGATAGGAACTCAAAGAAACGGGATGCAAGGACATCTGAATGTGAAGCACCACAGCAGGAGCCTGGGAGCCGACTCGCTGCCTTCGTTGAATCTGCATTCTCGATTGATCTTGACTCAGCCCATCAGTGAAGATGTCATCGGTTGCCCCAATTGTAGACATCAGGCCAGGTGATGGTATACTAAATGGTCGCGGGATCGATTCGATGTCATCGTCTTCTTCAAAACTGCGGCTGAAACCCTTCTTTGATGGATAGGACGAACCCAATGTGCTCTGGCTTTGACGCCGCTGCTTTTGATCGACGGACTGTCCGTTGGATTCCACAGATGCGGTACCAGAACGCGCTTCTTGTACCGAGCTCTCGGAATGTTCGAACACAATTCCAAAACTTTGTTCATCCAATGAACTGTGACTAGAATCGGTTTCCTGAGGCTGCTCGAAATTCGGCCCGTAACGAGGCAGTTCAACAGGCGGTATATACCCAGTAGTTTGTGCCTGCTCGATCCATGCTCCGTAGTATCGCACGATGTTTGTGTGCTCCAAACGAGCAAGGGTCCGTATCTCCTTCATGATGATCTCTAGCTGATTTTGGCCTCCGGATTGCAACTGCTCCAGACGCCTCTGGCTGAGAGGAATCTTCTTGATCGCATAATTCTGGCCGTCGATGTGATTTTTCACTTGATAAACTTCACCAAACGATCCACGACCGAGAATTTTGATTTCAGCAAACTCGACTGCGTATCGAGACATGTGATTGGTAGTGCGTTGTGTCGACTGAGAACCCAAAAATGGAAAGCTCGCAGGCGAACTAGAGAAGAGAGGCAATGCTGGTGCTAGCAGAGTCCGCATACCGAGTTGAATGTCTTGTAACGCTCTTACATTCTCAGAGCTAGGAAGCCGTCTACTTGGGTTCCAGGTCCCGTCCCTTCGAGCCGCAGGCTTTGCTGGCTCTTCGTGTTCGTTACCTGGAACGAGCTGTCTGCTGGATGAGCCCCTCGAGACCAATTCAAGATCTGAAGTGGCACCGATCGGCTGTGGTCGTCCTTTTGACGTGTTGAGGTTCAGTTCCTCCAGAGCAGTCATACCAAGTAGATCAAGATTGTCCCGGTAATACTGCCTCGTGTTGTCCCATTCTTCCTTTTCGATGCCACTCGCTAGTATGCCATGAGATGACAGAAACTGAGACTTGTACGCATACATCTTCCTGCCAAGGTATTGCACTTCTGGGGAATCGCGGGTGAATTTCCCATGCGAGCCCTGTTGAGCATTGAGGATATCCGCAGCCCGACTGAGGCAATAGAATTCGAGAAGCGCAGCTGTCATCACGCTGGCGTGACTTCCGGCATCCACATCAAGCACCTCGTTGGGACTAGGAAGGGCATTGTTAGTGGTATCAGTGTTGCTTCCATGCTCTGCTTCCCTGGGACCGGAACCTGTGCCTGCAGCCGTGTCCCCAGCTGAGGTTTGATTCCCATTTGCAGCGTGCTGATGCAGAGAAGAGATTTGACTGGCTTCGCTCTCATCTGAGCTGGAATCAGATGAGGAAATCTCTGCAGCTGATCGGAACATGGACATCACTGAAAGCAATCTTGGTCCAGATAGAAGATGGGGAACAAAAAGGAGAGTCAGGTGTGTTTATGGCCACGCAAAAGCCATGCAAGGAAGGAACAGCCCGGCCATCTGACAGCGAGTGGAATATCAAAGGGCCATGGGGTATAGCACAGCAGTGTGGTTGTGTTTCTCTAGAAACAAATACTGTATACCAATCCACAGAAAGATTGACCGACAATGGCACAGGCACGTCAATTCTATGGCCGAAACAGTGAGTTGACAATAGAAAGATGGCAGATTCTCAAAGTCTTGAAAGGAGTGACTACTACCACTTTTGGTCAGTGGAAATGCCACGATTGCAGTTTGAGTCAATGGTAAACATTGTTCAGCTAGAGAAACGAATCTGAATCATTCTAGTTTCCATCAGATTCTAAGCTGAAATGCCATTGGAAGGGCGCATGGCATTACCTCTTTCTCATCAGATAAAAACTTTCAATAGAAAAGACTCAGTCAAGGGTATGATTTTCTCTATCCTAGTGAAGGATTTCGATCTTTATGTATTCCAATGGAACACTGATAGAGTTGGCTGTACGAAGCTGGAACATGGATGACTAGACGAGTTTCCTGTGGTTGCGGAGAAACTAGTCTGTATCTCCTGTCAAGAGTTAAGACTGTCCAGCCTCAGGCAGCAAATGGCAGTCATTGAGTACATACATAATTACCCTGTGTATCATCCTTCCCACTACCAATTCTTGGAGCGCCATCTGGTCTAATTTTCTTTTACCGAATTCTCCTTGAGATTCTCAGGAGTATTTACTCATAATATGTACGGAATGACTTTTCATAAACGAATTCAATAATTGGGCGATCTTCTGTCACTTGCGATAATAGATGCCTCTTATCGATAAGGGTAATCCCAGGGTGGAGCTTCTAGAAGGATTTCGTCACCGCCATACATTTTCTTTGAGATTCCGTCATCAACAAAACACGCGAAAAGAAATTCTGACCTTTGAACCCCTGTGCTGTCTTCGAATCCCTTGTATCGGCTGTTTATAGCTACCAATCACTACCTAGGTAGCTGCACAAAGAGATCTACTCAAGTACAACTCAATCCACCTCCCAGCAGCCGCTTACATCAAACATACTTCAATTGCCCCCGCATTCAACAATAAGAAGAGCTTGCCAGAAGCTCCTCTATTCCTGCCATGTTCTCCGTGGTTATACCAGGCAGACCGTGCCTAACAGACATCGTCGTCGTCGACAGTCAGCCCAATGGCCAGCCCACAAAGTTCGCATTTACATTCCCATTCAGCCCGGCCTTCGATGAAGTCGTCGTCTTCTTCCTGCCCGGCACCGTTCTCCCTCAAAACACCGCAGCAGCGATCTACATACAACTTCCAGAATCCAATGCTTCACCCAATGGCCCGGAGTTCCGCTTCATAGGCGCCTTGGCAAATGAGAAACCGTCATCCATCTTCAAAGTCCGGCAAGGGAATACACCCGCTCCTCCGCAGCGGACGGCAGCGCAGGAAGAGGACGAGATGTTGGACGAAGGCGCGAGCAATCTTTCAGGCGGTACAACAGCTACCGGAGTAGTCACGCTGGGTATCTCAATCGAGCCTGTTCAGAACGTTGCGCCGCAGTTGGCTGCACTAGAAGCTCAGAATCCACCCGCTGGGACATCAACAGCACTTGTGCGTCAATCACCGGAACAGAGACAGCGGAAGGAGATCACGACGAAGGTTCTTGCCCAGCGGATTATTGGAAATGCGTTCAACTTTTTAGCAAGCTTTGCTTCTTCGGATCCTAGTAATAAGGGGGAGGAGGTCGTTCCGCTCAAAAGCTTCCGTGACTGGTGGGCTAAGTTCGAGAGGAGGGTGGAAATGGATCCTAGCTTTCTGGAGCGGGACGAACCGAATGTTTGATGAGAGTTGTATGAGCTATATGCAAGGTTTTATGTTGGCGATTCAGCGATTGCATTATATCAGGGAGAAAGGGGCAGTAGGATTTTTTGACCACTGCCTTTACACTTTCATTGGGTTTGATTTTGAAACATCTAGGTCCACTTTGCACAGACACCAATTGTACACTATGCGCTTTGAGATATAGATGTGCCTTTTAAAAATGGGTGTCTCTATACACGTCAATGTAACGTCTAACAACTGAGAGAAAACAGACGATCCCGCTCACGGATTTGAGGGTCCTCCCGTTCCCAGTGTGAAGCGGTCATCGCAAGCACTCTTCGACACGTCAAGAACAGGACGCTGTACATTGGGAATTCTAAAACAGGAGACTACATGAATGCATGCATACTGGAGTAGGTCCCCTCACAGAGAAATTCCTGTTTCACCCTTCAAGCAGAAACTTCAAAAATGCGGCCCCAATTGCGACACCGTCATGCTCATTTCCCGCTCGGGTCAACGCGTCTTTGTATGCATCTTGAGGAAAGATGCCCGCCTCGCCCCTTGCGACAATGATCTCGGAGATAATCTCCTCTGTAAACTCGGGATGGCCCTGGACAGTTATGAAATGGCCCGGAAGATACATGCCTTGCACAGCGCAGCGAGGAGACGAGCCGAGGGGAATAACGTTCGCAGGATAGTAATGGACAACATCGCGATGCATTTGCTGGATGCGCTGGAGAACAAACATTGAATTAGCATACGATCTGCGAGTTTTAGGATTACGAATTACGCGAATCGACTGGCATGGGAGGCAAGAGAGAGTTTCAGAGTTCTTGAAAGGCAAGCAGACTTACCAGTTTATCCCGCCCAAATAGTTCCTTACCCTTCTCTGTCAAATCGACATCGCAAACTGCCAGTTCCCAGCCCTGATCGCTACGGCCAACCTTGACACCAAGCGCACGTCCGATGATTTGGTGTCCGAAACAAACACCAATAACTTTCACGCGCTCATGCTCGATCGCTTTTCTGGTGTACTCGACCAATCTATTTATCCAGGGTATATCGTCAAAGGAGTTGTGTTCTAGTAGGAGTCATTCAGCAAAGGTGTCCGATAGAGTTCATCCTGCAGCAGTGAAAACAATAACAGAAGGAACGAATATTCTGCAGTAATGATACCCTGAGTTTTTGCTTTCTGGGAAGAACACTCACTAGATCCTGTCAAGAGAATGGCATCGATCTCATCCAAACTCGGATACTTGTCTTCGTTCACAACGTCCCATCGCGAAATGTCAAGGCCAGTCTCTGGATCTGGCTGGCCCAGCAATTCAGCGCTCTTCTTGAGGAGGGCTTTGAAGACACCGCAATAGCCTCCATATTTGGCATTAGTATTCTGCATTGGAGTGTCACACTCCAGGACGGCTATCCGAAGCGGCGAACGCATTGTGTCGATGGATAAGGATCGGATATGTGAAGATTATAAACTGACGACGGAAGGCAAAAATGCCTTTCCTACGTTATTCGGTAAAAAGAGAGCTTTCAATTTTGACAAATGTGACTCGAATCTCCCGTATATGTCGATCACCTGCAGGGTTTCGGTTCAACTTGGGAGTATGACAGGCAATTGGAACCGCATACGTGCAGTATCGTATCTTATCGGGCCTCGGCAAAATACATCCGTTTCTTTCACCGCCTTCCAGATTGATTTTAATTATTACGAGGGGAGATTTGAGGATTCTCTGCTTCCCATCAGACTCCTGTTGTCTTTGCAAAAAAACGATGTGACGCCCTAGTTCGGCCTAGGTGGTGCTCATCAGCAAGCAAGTCATCTATATCACACAATATCGGTACATTTGCAGTGACCTCAAAAAGACGGCCACTTAAACAACACTCATTTATGGCCCCCTCCGTCGAGTCACTCGAGTGCATTAGCGTCGGTGGAGCAATGCAAATATATCTCTCAGTCGACTCCCACCTCCATGAAGGAAAGAATACGGTTCCGAGCAACATCACTCTGAATTATTCGGTGTCGCCTGTTACGCTGCGCCAGCAGGCCGAACAAGTGGACTTAACATAGACCCCAATCAATGCTTGCGATCGTCATCCTTCTGTGAAGAAAAATTTTGTCGCCAGTTGTAAATTCTAGATTGGCTGATCAACAACTCCAAAGAGATGCAGGGACAGTTCCCCTCGTCGCAGACGCGGCAGCATGAAACCAATGAATCTACACCGTTGCTCGCAAAGAACGCTGGGCGGTCGGTTGAAAGCAAGAGTGGTAGCTACACTGTCACGGAGAATGATATCGAATCTGGAGCATCATCCCCTGTCTATGCTGCCGGTGATGACGTTGCTGTTCTGGGTCTTGCTAGAGTTCGTTCAATACCACAAGGACTTGACATTGAACCCAACCTCGAGAGGATTGCCTCAGCTACTGGTGCGAGTAGTCAAGCAGCTGGAGATCCAAAATGTAGTTCACTGAGTGACGACACGAGCTACGCTTCCCGATTTCTGAATGTCTCGCCAACGAGATTCTGGCTTATTTTCGCGGGAATCTTGATGGGCTATGTGATCGGATTCTTTGACTCCACGCTCATGGCGTCGAGCCATCCCGTGATCACTTCTCATTTCCATGCCTCGAATGCAGCGTCGTGGCTGTCGACTGCTTTCTTGCTGACCTCCACGGCGTTCATGCCGCTCTTCGGACGCATCTCGGATGCATTTGGCAGGAGGCCAGTCTACCTGTTTTCCATCTTTGTCTTCTTCGTGACCACAGCGTGGTGTGGGATGGCCCAAAGTATCGGCAGTTTCATCGCAGCCAGGGCGTTCTGCGGTCTCGGCGCTGGAGGTGTCTTCTCCATGGGGATGATTCTTTCGAGTGATCTCGTCCGTATCGAGTATCGGGGTGTATATCAGTCTTATATCAATCTGTCTCTGGGGACTGGTGGCTGCCTGGGGCTTGCGTTCGGCGGTTTCTTGTGCGATCAGGTAGGATGGAGAGGTGCGTTTTTCGTGCAACTGCCATTCATCTTCCTTTACTTTATAGTTGCCGCCTGGACGACTCCGGCAGACTTGGGCTTGAAGCAGATAGGCTCTGAGCGGATGACTGTCTCTCAGTTGATCAGAACCATTGACCTGACCGGCTCTTTTATACTCATCGTGAGTGTGACTGCTTTGATCATGGGCCTAAACCTGGGCGGTAACGTCTTCAGCTGGGGCCATCCCCTCGTGATATCTTCATTGGTCGTATCATGCATCCTCGCGGTGATTTTTGTGAGATATGAGCCACACGTCGAACGGGCCGTGATGCCAATGACGCTCTTATCAAAGAACCCACGGGCAAGCCTGATCTTTGGGAACTTCTTCGGGTCAATCTCTATCAATACAATGATCTTCAATGCGCCACTATATTTTCAAGCAGTGAAGCTGGCGTCGCCTACTGAATCCGGTCTTAGGCTGGTCGCCTCGACCCTCGCCGTCACGTTTTCCAGCGTTTCTACTGGGTTCATGATCACATGGTCCAAACGAATGAAGCCCACCGTCATTCTTGGTGGAGTTCTGCTTGTCCTGGGAGGATGTGCGGCAACGGCGATGGATGTCAACACCCCGGACTGGCTTGCAATGATTTGTGTGTCTCTATCCAGTCTTGGCCAAGGCTTTTCTTTCCCCTCCCTGATGGTGGCAGTTCTTGCCACCAGCGAGCAAGATGAACAGGCAGTGTCCACGACCACTCTGGGGTTGTGGAAGAATTTGGGATCCGTGATGGGGGTCGCGATCAGCAGCTGGATCTTCCAGAACACACTGGTCTTTCAACTTGAGCAGATGGTGACGGGTCCTGAAAAGGAACGCATCATTCTCTTGGTCCGGAAGTCAGTTCAAGCCATTTCCGGACTAGATTCTTTGCATCAACGCCAAGGTCAGTTCATATGTTGATTCCTACCTCGTGGTAAGATCGCTGACTCTCGAATAGTCATTGGAGCATATGCAGCGGCCCTTCGTGCCACATTCTTCTCTGCAGCCATTTCGGCGACTGTCATGCTGGCATTGCACCTTCGACTTCGATTGCCACGGCTGGGCAAGAAAGCCTGATAGAGAGCGGTATTGGTAGGGACATTGTGAGTATCTCTATGGTTGAGGATTACCGATCTGCGTCAATCAGCAAAGCCATCGGGAAAGAAACATTTATCATGAGATCGATTAGAATTATGGAATTAAAGGCTTCATGCATTCCTCGAGTCGCTCTCTCTGGGCGCGAGTGACACGAGGCAATAAAGGTAAGATTAGTGACTGCTCTTGCTGAGCTTAAGGGACTTAATGAATTGAATCATGAATTTCAGCACACGATTGCAGTGATCGAATAATTTCAAGTTTTTTTTCTCCAGTCATCTAACTGGCCCTTCTGCCATAGTCTTCAAGGCCGGTCATTACTTTACATTGGTCTTCGTTTTATTCGCATTGGACAGGTTTCTAAGAGTCAGATCGCCCCTGTAAGCATGATAGCAACATTAGGGAGAAACATGACTTGCTTTAACGCATGACTCGACTGAAAGCTTTAGCTCCAAAAGATGGAGCTTTCAGAAAGTTGCGGTGTTCCCACTATATATATCAGTAACTGCAAAGCCAACATTCTTGATATAGTAATGACCCTGAATTTCAAGTTTCAACTGCAAAAGAATGATCATCAACTGACTTTGATCATTCTAAGAGTCTTATCATTGCAAGGTATAAACGATAGACATCAATTGTAACACAAGACTTCCCCCAGGCTTTCAAAGTTCAACGGCGTGAGCAGCAGGCCAGACTGAATCCACACTGTGCCTCACCTTGGAGATTTGATTCCTTGCCCACCTTACTAGAATTGAATGACCTTTGACATCATTACGGCATCGCAATCTTGTTGAAAATTGCCAACAGATGTATATGTTTCTTCTGCCTAAACTCATTCGTTATCTTTGACCGTTGGAATGGTCTGAGCTCCCCACAGTCGGGTCTGTGCCAATCGTTACAATTAAAGCTTTCTGCCGGTCGTGAATTAACACCATCATCTCTCTAGTGCTTATCACTCACTCCCATTACCCAGTCTAATGTTGACTTCATTACATTGGGCACACCACAAAGTATCCTTATGATCAGTTGCCTGTCTGTTTGACTCTGTACTATGCAGACTGCATGGCAAAAGGAACAACATTTCCGTGTTACTTCTTCTGAACTGACTGAGAGACTTGGCTTATCAGATAGACAAAATTAATTGCTCCATTTCTGCTATCGCTGGGTGTCAGTTGCCTGACATTTACTCGCCCTCTGGTCGTATTTCTGGACCACTCGCGGGATAATTACGATCGCCTGTCCTTATCGAAACTTCGTCGCCCCTCATTCATCGCTCGCCGGACGTGTCTCGCGCAATTGATCGATACCTATTTCCATCTCGCTGCGCCTCGTATACGAGCGCAGCGGCGCATCTTTGCGTGTCGCCCACAAGACGACCTATACCGGTGGCGCTTCATGGATGGCAGTATTGAGGCATAGCACGAGGTTCTATGTGTTCGATCGTGAGACCAGCCTACCGCGCTGTTAGCGCTCTGAGAGTGACCCTTGCCTAGCAGAACGGTGGATGGTCCTCCCGTAAGGCACGGTAGTCATGGCTTCTGCAGTTGGCGGGCGTCCCTTCCCACAGTCGAATATTGATTCCGGGGCAGAATCGCTGAACGGAAGAAAGGACGTTGGCACAGACACATTTCAATTGCATGAAGGTGACGCCGCGTCGCCAGGTAGACAAGAGTCCGAAGCCAACTCTCGGTCGCAACTAGCGACTCCATATGGTGAGAGCGATATACCGACCCCCAATAGCTCTGGGGTCGACTCACCGCGCAATCCGGATCCAAATAGCAGACAACTAAATGAGTTCGTGACTGCTGAGGCACCGAAAGCCCGAAGGGTCCGTACTGGTTGTCTCACATGTCGAGAACGGCACCTGAAATGCGACGAGACTCTCCCGCGGTGCCAGAACTGTTGTAAATCGGACCGGATCTGCAGACGTGGGATCCGTCTCAATTTCATCGACACTCAGACCGTTGCTCCTCCTTACAATATCGCTCATCCACCGGGAACCCGGGTAACCTTCCAGGACGAGTCAAGGTATATAGCATCTGAATACGTTGGTGGATCTGAGAGATATCCGCCTCCAGAACCAGAACCTCCACTGGAGAGAGAAGGGCCTGCACTATTTGAGTTCTCCAACATTATCAGTCCGACTACCCTAGCAAAACATAATCTACCGAACCCCCGATCAGCTGGTCCAGCGTTTCCCAGAGCCCCTCACTCGGAGACCATCGACATGATATTCAGTGACCAGACTTCTCATCCTGGTTTTCGAGACCAGAACACGTCGCAGGTCTCTTATCATTCCGCAAGACAGAGCGAAATGGACCCTGGCAATGGCTCATGTCTCAGCGATCCCGAGGAGGTTTTCCTCATGCAAGTTTTTATCGAGGAGGTCGGTCTGTGGATGGATTCAATGGATGCAATGAAGCATGTAGGTCAAGCTATGACTGTCGCTGCAATATGTTCTCTAACCGGGGCAGTTCACGCATGTTCTACCGTTCCATGCGTTAGAAGAACCAATGCTATTGAAGGCTTTCATGGCATGCGGAGCTCGACACCTCTCCCTGGTCAATCCCTCTTACGACGAGGAAAAAGCGTCGTATTATTACGAGGCAGCGTCCAGAGAACTGCTCAATCGCTTACAGGACCCAGATCGAGACTCTGTATTGTGTGCTACGACGGCAGTTATACTCAACGTGTATGAGGTAATGTGCTCTAGGGCAACGCATCGCATGAATCACATTGCTGGCGCAAGAGCTCTGATCAAAGAATGTCGATGGGATGCGAGATCCCCGGGTCTCGGGCGAGCCTGTTTTTGGCTCAATGTGGGTATGGAGTTGTTAAGTTGTCTACATTTCAACTGGACTCTTGCCTGGGATCCCGATACGTGGGGAGTCGACATGAATATGCAACAGGCGCAACCGAGCTTTGCTGGCAACGAAGAAATGTGGACCTATCGCATAATTTACATCTGTGCGAAAGTTGCAAACTTCCGCTCATCGATTCCCCAGTTTCAACTCCTTGATCGCGCAGCTCACGACCTGCAACTCCCCCAGCGATGCCAGGAATGGAATACATATAGCACCTGGTGTGATCAGTGGGCCAAAGCTATACCGCGATCTATGAAGCCTCTCGGCTATCTCCAGCCATGGCAGACTAGTTCGAAGTCGGCTTTTCCGGAAGTTTGGTGAGTGTCTTGTCTTCCTGTCTGCTCTCTCCATAGTTCCTACTCACATTCCTTCAATTGCAGGCTGGTCCACCGATCCGCCATCGTCGCTCGATTATTCTATCATACTACCCGAATTCTACTTGCAAAAATTCACCCGCTACAGTCCGAATTCAGCCCGGAAATGCGAAGCATACAGCAAAGCCATGCACGTGATATTTGCGGCATTATCGCTCATTGTAAGGATAGGTTCGTGCATGTTCTCCACAAATTCAATCTGCCCTTAGATTTGCCTCTGACCGTCTGCAGGGGAGCCGCAAGCGTATCCATTCGCTGTCTAGCCATTGCCGCTGAGTGCTTGGTCGATAGAGCAGCCCAGGAAGAAGTCCTAGACATTTTCGACAAGATCATTAAAGAGGCTGGCTGGCGAGTGGATTTTATCAAGAAAGAACTCCAGGAGACCTGGGGATGGACAGTCCGGCAGCAGCACCAGCCAAACCCTACTTCTGGCGTATCTAGCTCACTCATGAGTGAGGAGTCCGCATTGAACAGCTCTGCACCGATCACACCGAGACCCAAGATGCCTTCGGGCATAGTCAACCCGTTGATGGCCACCGCTGATTTCTCGATGGCCAATCATCCCTACCAAAACTACTATGTCGCGCCTCATCAACAACTTGACCATTATTACTAGACGTGTCTGACACACATCCATGGATGGCGTTTGACTCAGTCGTCATGTCATGATTGTGTCTTTTTTGGGCGCTGGCCTCCATATAATATTATCTGACTTCGCTGGTTCCATCTATTTCTGGATATCCTTCTTGGTTCTATATTTATTGGCCATCTGTGTACCATTAGCATGGCGGCCCTTTACTCTCCCGGTATTATTTATGTCTTTCTTGCTATCCCTCAGGTTTGACTGCTCTTATATGCGGAGCACGTCTTCTCATCTCGGATCTCGGGATGTGTATATTATTCTTGCATATAAAACAATCGACTACGAGCGGTCAAACGGCTCCATTGATTGACTCCTGGCGTTTGATATAGTTCTTACCAGATACCCTACTCACGATGCTCAATGACAATGCTTCAATGAATGCTCCCTTTTTTGCAGTTGCAATTGATCTGACGACCGAAGAGAATATGAAATCTAGGCACTTAAAATGAAGATAAACAGACAGTTTGAATCCAGAGACAAAATTTGTACCAGGAAGTGAACTGGGCTAATTATTTGATATTAATCTTCTGAGCGTTGCTGTGTCCCTTTGCCAAAACGCCAAGACCCTTGAACGGGTTCTACACAATCTTCAGCTCTTCAGAATTGCATTCCATGTCTTACTTTACTATGACACGCATGTAGCTTCTATTGCGGCATTAAATTATGGACATTCTATGACAAGACATTTGACTCCACATGTGCATGGCCATGGGAGCTTGAGGTCTCCAGTTGGTTCTCTATATTCGCTTCGACAATCTCCAGCATCCAACAATTGCCAACATTCTGAGATCAATGCCTTGTATCAATCGACTCAGAACTTAAAAACCCTGTGCTCGTCAGCGAATTTCTGTCTCATTGAAAAAGGCACCGTCTACTTGTCCCAATGAATCAGTCTTCCCTATCACAGGGCCAGCAAGCCCCAGCAACACCAACATATATTCTCCGTGGCCACGCAGCTCCCATTCATGCCCTTCACTTATTCAATCAAAATCTGCGCCTCATATCTGGCGATGCGGACGGCTGGATCGTCATCTGGAATATGGTAAACAAACGACCCGTTGCAGTTTGGAAAGGGCATGAAGGAGCTGTATTGGAGGTGAAAGGCTTGATGTCTGCGACTGGAGATGCGACTGAGGTGTATACGTAAGTTGCTCTCTTGCTCTTCATGGCTTCCTCCGTCAACATTCGAAGCCCATATGGCATTTTATTTGTTATTTCTGACTTTCACTAATGCTTCTCTCCCATCGTACTTATTGATCTGCAGACATGGCCGTGATCACAAACTGCGTCTGTGGAGATTCCGCGTTCAGGATGAGACGTTTCTCGACAAAACGCTGCCTGTGGATGCAAGTGGTCGATCACGATCAGACAGCGGGACTCAGTCATGGCTAGTCCATTCTCTTTCTGTCAATGCGCTGAATTTCTGTGCGTTTTCAATGGTTCGCCTGGAAGAGCAGAACGGAGCACCGACCGACGAAGACACTCAACGGCTTCATCAGTCTCAGGCTTTGACAAATACCGAGACAGACCCACGCGTATCTCCATCGCAATCCGAGCTTGAAGATGCACCGTCTACTTCTCCCGTGCTCATTGCGGTTCCAAACGCGCTCGACTCTGGAGCCATTGATCTTTTTCACTTGCCCTTAGAAAAACGAATCTGCACCATTCCAGCGGATACTAGTACGAAGACCGGGATGGTCATGGCAGTCAACCTCTTCAAAGGCGCGTCTGGAGACTTATATGTTTGTTCGGCTTACGAGGATGGCCAGGTGATGGTTCACGCTCATCGGGGTTCCATCGAGGAAAGCGAATTGAGGAGCACAGGCAATGCGGTTTGGAGATGGGAGAGGCTCTACATCAATCGTCCTCACTCGCAACCCGTTTTATCAATCGATGTCTCTCCAGCGAGGGACTACTTTATCTCCTGCTCTGCTGATGCGCTTGTAGTAAAGCATCCAATTCCTCCGTTGTCGGGCCCGAGTGTGCCGATCTTGCAGGCTCTGGAAGAGTCTGCTCTAAAGACCGTCAATACGAAACATGCTGGCCAGCAAGGGGTACGAATCCGTTCTGACGGCAAGATATTCGCGACTGCTGGCTGGGATTCTAGAATTCGGGTCTACTCCTGTAAGACTATGAAGGAATTGGCGGTGCTGAAGTGGCATAAAGAAGGCTGCTATGCTGTTGCATTCGCAACGGTTCATAGCATTTCTGGCTCGAAGAGCTCTGAAAAGGAAGACACTGGATCGGAATCGACAGGCAATGGAATGAATGAAAATTACCAGCTTACATCGAGGGAAAGCAACTTTTGTCTCGCAGCTGTCCAGCAGCAACGGAACCAAAAGGTACAGACGACCCATTGGTTGGCTGCTGGCTCGAAAGACGGAAAGATCTCATTATGGGATATCTATTGAAGCACCACTGTACAAACCGGATATCAATGACTGGTTGTGAAAGATCACGCCCTATGCAAGATTGAACTCGGATGCCCCTGCCATATGCTCCATCATCTTGGCCCTCATCTTCCTGGCTGCCTCTGCGGCATCTGTTATCGAAGAAGGAACATCATCATCGTCAGCCCGGCCGCCACCAGATGAAGAAGCCTTTCTCTTCTTCCCGGCCGCGGTTTTCCTTTCTGCCTTGAACTCCTTCTTCGTGTCTTCCTTTCCGGGCCGGAGACCCGGCACGTTAATTTTGCTGGGTCGGTCACGCAGGGCAAAACTCTTCGCAAGATGGCCCAGGTGCAGCTCTTTGATGTTGAACATGCTCCTTTCGCTAGCAACGTGGGTCGCATACGCGCGAATGTGAGATTGGAACGCGCGCCGACCCATCTCAAGATACTCCGGGTTTTCTAGTGCCCAGCGCTCAACGTCGAGTTGCCAATCTGTCGCTTTTTCCTCCCAGTTTTTGCTCTCGGACTCAACGTTGCCTCCGAATCCTCGTTTAAGGATGTCATTGGCATCTGTGCGTGTGAGAGTTTTTCCGCCGTCTCGATAACCGCGCTTCAGGACTTCGACGTAGTTCTCTTCGTTTCCAGGCAGAAGGAAAATCAGGGCGCGACCGTCGCGCCCAAGACGGGCCGTACGTCCAATGCGGTGCAGATGATCGTCTGAGCTGAAAGCCGGGTCGTACTCCACGACCAGATCGACATTCGGTAAATCTAAACCACGAGAGGCGACGTCCGTACAGATGAGGACTGACGCATTGCGGTTGCGGGCGAATGAGGTGAGGGTAGCCGTTCGGACGTGTTGTGGTAGAGAACCGTGAAGTTTGTGCAGCGTAACTGGATTTGAAGGATTGGAGAAAGCCGTCGCCGGTGCAATTGTGCCATGAGGAGAAGTCTGGGATTGCTTTTCCTTTTTGTCGGAGTCACTCTCTGCTTCCTCTTCTTCTTCTTGCTTTTCTTCATCGGATTGCGTTTTTCGTGTAAATACTTCGAAATGGAAATCGACTGAATCTGCACAAGAAACGAAGACGATAGCCTTCATGACCGATCCTTTCCTCATAAATGTCCGTTTCAAGAATGCCGTGAGCGTCACCAGTCGAAGCTTAGCCGCGACTACTGTGTAAGACTGCTTCAACTGAGCGGGAACTTTGAATGCAGAATCCTCATCCTCTTTCTTGGCCTGCTCGGCCTCGTCTGCTGGGTCTGCCTTGATGTGCACTGCATCTTTCAAACTTATCTCTCCGAGCCTCTGTACGTTCATCTTCAACGTAGCCGAGCAGAGGATCGTCGTCCTTCGTGCAGGGAGGCCGGGAAGACGACTGGGCCGTTGCCGTGCGTCGAGCTTCTTCACGATGCCTTGAATCTCGTCTTCAAACCCCAGGTCCATCAAACGATCACCTTCGTCCAGAACAAGCCACCTGACGTTGCTCACGTCCAATGCCTGCGTGTTGTCCAGGTGATCTGCAAGTCTGCCAGGTGTCGCCACAAGGATGTTCAAGCCTTTCCTCAATCTGGCTTTTTCGGACTTCTTCTTCTCACCACCGATAACCGTTCCAGCCACGATCCAGTGCGCGCAACGAAGCAAGCTGTCGAGCACGACGGATATCTGTTTGCAAAGCTCTCTGGTGGGAGCTAAAATGATAGCAAACAACCCGCTATCACGATGAACCACAACATCCCCATTTGCGTCTCGCTTGACTGCTTCGCCATCCTTCGGTTTAGACAGAGCCATGATTCTCTGCACCAGAGGTAAGAGGTACGCCAACGTCTTTCCGGAACCCGTTTCGGCCTGGATGAAGGCATCGCATTCCTCCTTGAGCAACTGAGATATGGAGCTCTTCTGAATAGCGGTCGGAGCTTTGAGCTCGAGTTTCGTTAGCAAATGCGCTGCTAGTGTATGCGACAATCCGAGGTCGGTGAATGTATCCAATCCGTCAATTAACGGCGCGTTGGTCGGCTTCGCATCCTCAGGAGCGGCTTCTTCACCCTCTGCGGGTTTCTCGTCGACAGTTCTCGGGGCAGGATTCCGTGAGAACAACGACGAAACAAATTGGCGGGGTTGCACGTGCGATTGGGACTGTGATTTTCGAGGTTCGCCGTCCGGATGATCGCGCGGGATATGATGAGCTTTGAAATCTCCGTCCGTCCTTTGTCTCTTCGGTGGTCGCGACGAAGAAACCTGTATCTGATTGGGGTTGCGAGGCGAATTCTCATCACCTTCTCTGTCCTTTCGTGGGCCTTTGGCGGCCCGATGCTGCGATATTTTCTTTGCGCTCAGGCGGTCGCGCCATGTCCCGCCCTTGAACTTCGGTTCTGGTTTGATGATACCATCGCCGATAGTGAAGTTCAAGAGCATACCATCGTCGGCCATGATTGACGGGCGCAAACTAACGAGCTGATCGTCTATGTCAGCTCTCCGTTGTTTGACCTCGAAGGCGGGAACTTTTTGGGTCGCGGCAGAGCTTTACTGCAGAAGGAAGTTTTCTCGGCCCGTTCTAGATCCGAGCCCTAGAGTTCTGCCCTACTTTCTGCCTGATTCGACATGATTAGGTACTTCTATTGAGAAAGACAGTGAACTGCACGAGACAAGATGGATGTTAATGCATGCTATGTGCGTAATGCTCGGAAAGTTTTTGTAAATAAATAAAGGCATGACCTGTCGGCCATCACCATGCCATATATATGTACATTGCCCAAATCGCTGGAGACCTAGTACTGCATTCATCGCTCATTATCACGGCATTACTGCAATCAAGCCCGCGGTTTGAGGATGATATTATCAATGAGCCGGACGGGGACTTTCCCATCACCTAAACCACAGTCCTCCCCAGGCCGAGATTCTTCGAGGGGGAACATCTTGACCGCGCCGCTCAAAATAGATCCTTTCGACGTATCAACGATTTCCACCTCGTCCAAGGAATCCGGATCCGCAAGAGAGATATAATCCACTTCAAATAATGCCCGCTCTGTCGGAGACAAAGATTTCTGCTTCGACAGAACCTCTTGTGCAACGTCGTTTGCAGCTCCCAGAATCTCCGCACGAGTGACTTTCCCGGATTCAAATGCCGCTTCCGCTGCTTTCAATGCTTTATACAGTACGAGACCGACGGCGCGCCTCCTTGTTCCCAGATAGACATTCCTTGAGCTCATCGCCAATCCGTCGTTCTCACGGATCGTGGATCCAATCCTGACCTCTGTGTTCACATGGAAATCCTGCACCATTCGCTTGATAATCACCGTCTGTTGAATGTCCTTTTGGCCAAAGTAAACACGATCCGGGGTAGCAATGTTGAACAGCTTCATGCAAACTGTGGCAACTCCTCTAAAGAACACAGGGCGAGAAGCTCCTTCCAATTTCGTAGCAAGGGGAGTGATAGTGACAAACGAACCATGTCCGTTAATCTCCGACGATGGCGGCGACGTAGGGTACATGACCTTCGTTGTGGGAGCCAGGATGGCCGTGATCCGTCCAAACTGATTGTTTGATGATACTGCCTCTGAATCGTTTCCGCGTCCCAGTCGAGCCAAATCATCATTCAACTTTTCCAATTTCTCAACGTCACTGTCCCAGGTGCGGGGATAGCTAGCCAGGTCCTCGTTTACGCCGAATTGCGTTGGATTCACATAGATACTGACGAAGACGTCCGTGTTTTCCATCGCTGCTTGTCGGATCAAGGAGAGATGGCCTTCATGTAGGGCGCCCATTGTAGGAACAAGGCCAACGGATCGGTTCGTAAGCAGTAGCTGTCGCCGCAACTGCCGGAGAGGTGGAACATCGCGGAAGACCTGAAAGGAATGCTTGGAGTCTGCAAGCAAGGATGAGGCCGCTATTTGCAATGTGAGAAACACAATCGCAAGAAAATTGAGGGATCATATGAGCTCTTACTTGTAAAAGCCCTCCTCATCCAGCGCGACATTTCGGCGGATCAATGTTCTGAAGTACTTAGTCTGCAGTGGAGCACTGTGCTGTACGTGAGCTAACTCTGAGAAGACGGTCGTTGATCTGGAATATGAAGAATGGACTGAGTCGGACTGAAGCCTCTGAACTCAGAAGCTTCATATCCTCAACAATTGGAGCAACCTTTTCTAACATTTCGCAGCGTGATGATGTCTGCTGCGTTGACCTCATCCTTTCGGTAATTATATCCACTAACGAGAAACCTTGGCGCCTGAGGCCACCAAGAGAGGATCTTTCCATTTCCATAAATGGATTAGCGCAACGCCTGCCCAACCGCTCGGATCATGTGAGTGATATCCGAGGTAATTCCCCAGACAGGAACTACAGTGCTCAGTCCACTGGTCACTGATCGGCAGGTTTGTTGGGGAAGATGCTGCCGACAGTCTCGCACTGGGATTCCGGTATATTATGTATTCGATCAATGGTCAATGCTATGAAGCTCAATGGCACCCGCTGATCAAGCAGTCACCGTGACCTGACTCTTCATCTTCCCTGCTTCTTTGCTCGGGAGTACGACATCCCCCTTCATCCTCAGAAGATGCCGTCGGAAAAGGCGACAGTCGATGACGGCCCTTTGGCTCCAGACCTCGAAATTGTCGGCGACCAAGTGACAATCCATCCCACTGGGTTTACTGGAGGACCCGGGCCTCAAGATGGTGCAATTACGGAACGGAATCTGGTCCGCCATATGGCGCGATTTCGCGAGAATCCTTTCGATTTCCTCAGAGAAGTGAGCTTATATATGTCGGGAACAGGATGGCGGGCATATGAGGACGTGATTGGGCAGCCAATCTTCTACTCGGGCTTCTCAGAGAGAATGAAAAACCTGATCCTCTCCAGCCCGATTCTTCAGAACAAAGTCAAGGAGTTGGCGGAGTCGCGAATCAACGTTGAAGAGAAGGAAGGGCTCTTGGATATTAAAGAAGGAACACCGGAAGAGAGGAGATCGAAACGTCGGAAAGAAATCGAAAGCAATCTCAGAGAGGTGGTTGATACAATGATGGACAACATGATCTGTAAGATGGAGAGCAAGAAATTCATCCGGTCGGCATACTATTTAGCCACGCAACTGCTTACTCGAGCCTATCATCAGGGTGAGCTGATCAATCATCCCCATGAAACTCACCATTCTTTATGCTGACCCGATACTCAATCCTTCAGGTATTCATGTGTCAAGTGAGGAAATTCTGCGCCTGAGATCTGTTGCCGTGGAAGCGGCCAAGAAGAAGCAGTCGATCGTTTTTCTGCCCTGCCACAAATCTCATGTTGATTACGTCTCTTTACAAATAATCTGCTATCGTTTGGGAATTGGTCTGCCCGTAGTCGTCGCTGGTGACAATCTAAACATACCTTTACTTGGGCCGTTCTTACAACATGCCGGTAAGAATATCTCCTAAGGTTCAGGGCAGTTCCCGGCACTATGTACTGACAACTACAGGCGCCATGTGGATTCGTCGGAGCTTCGGAAACGATCCGCTCTATCATACTGTTGTACAAGCTTACATCGATACTCTCCTGCAACAAGGCTTCAATTTCGAG
Source organism: Evansstolkia leycettana (assembly GCA_000787455.1). Classification (NCBI taxonomy): domain Eukaryota; kingdom Fungi; phylum Ascomycota; class Eurotiomycetes; order Eurotiales; family Aspergillaceae; genus Evansstolkia; species Evansstolkia leycettana. The sequence goes on along the minus strand of JSYV01000734.1, from coordinate 18,876 downwards.
TGCTTCATTGAAGGAGGCCGATCGAGGACTGGAAAGCTTCTTTCGCCCAAATTCGGCATTCTAAGCTTTATCCTAGATAGTCTTCTGTCAGGCCGCGTCGAGGATACAATCATTTGTCCTGTCAGCACTCAGTATGACAAAGTCATCGAGACTGAGTACGTTCCCGCATTTTGTTATTTTAATCATCCACTCTCACTCACTTACAATGCTTTTTTCTAGGTCATATATCAGTGAGCTTCTGGGCCAGCCAAAGCGCAAGGAAAATCTGGCGGATTTTCTGTCTTCATCTTCCGTTCTGTCTCTCAAACTTGGGCGCGTTGATGTTCGGTTTCACGAGCCGTGGAGTTTGAGAGAGTTCCTCACTCAGCAATTGGCACGGTTGTCTCTCCAACCTGGCATGAAGCCAGGACAGAAGCTCAGCTACGCTGAAAGAGGTCGAGTACTGAGGACCCTGGGGTATAGAGTTCTCTCTGAAATCAATGACGTCTCTGTCATGATGCCGACAGCGCTTGTCGGCACAGTACTCTTAACGCTGCGTGGTCGCGGAGTCGGGAAAGCCGAGCTAGTGCGACGTGTCGACTGGCTCTGCGAACGGGTCAGAGCCAAGGGCGGAAGAGTAGCACACTTTTATCGTTCACCGACTGAGGTGGTTGTCGATCGTGCACTTGAAGTTTTGGGACCGAAACTTGTTGGCGAAATAACCGGCTTGGTAGAGCCGACGTACTACGCTGTCGATCGCTTCCAACTTTCCTTCTACCGAAACATGACGATCCATCTCTTCATCACAGAGGCACTTGTCTCTGCTGCTCTGTATACGAGGGTCAAACAAGGTGGCGGCCCTGCTAATCAGCGTATGACTTATGATGCTCTATTGAGCCAAGTCTCGTTCCTCTCGCAGGTATGTGGGCGCATATAGCTAACCATAATGTGAATTCTGCTAACGAATCGCAGCTTTTCCGAGGCGAATTTATCTTCCCTCCAGAGGGATTGACGACTAATCTTGAAAAAACCCTGCGTGGACTTGAGCGAGACAATGTGATCCAAGTTACCCGTGACGCTACTGGTACGCCGATCTCGGTGGAGTTGAGCGATGCAGAGCGCCAGTGTGGCCGAGAGAATTATGACTTCTATTGCTTCTTGATCTGGCCTTTCATTGAAGCTGCTTGGCTTGGCGCAGTGTCTCTTCTTGGACTCACGCCGCCCATTGATGGCCCAAAAGACGTTTGGATTGATATGAAAAAGGCCCAGGATAGCGCACAACTTGTAAGTCATTGCAGCCATCTCCCTTTGAGACGACGCTCACACTTACACTTCGAATGCAGCTCGGCAAAACCTTGTATCACCAAGGCGACTTGTCCTACTTTGAGGCAGTCAACAAAGAAACGCTCAAGAATTCCTACCAGCGGTTCGAAGAGGAAGGCATCATCCTTGTTGCGAAGAGCAAGGAATCACGCTCAGCTCCAACAATCAAACTCGCTCCTGAGTGGACTCCCGAACGTGATCCAGCAACCGGCAAATTGCTGGCTCGTGGACGCCTCTGGGATTTTACCGAGTTGATTGCACAGTCCAGGCGCGAGGGGTAGGTCCATCATCCTACATCGCAGTACCACTGAATTGTTGCTAACCACAAGGGGTCAGGAAAAACCGCCGAGACGGAGCCACCGTGTCGTCCCGCGTACTCACGATGTCTGATACCGTAGGGCGGAAATTGTTTGATGGCGCATCAAGCCATGCCGCTGCTGCACTTGAAGGTGACATTGATGTCTCTTCGCGGAAGATGCGCAGGAATGCAATTGCACCCATCTCGAAGATCTGATGTCTTTTTCCATCTCTCGAGACGGTTAAGCGTAAATTGTGAGCGTTCCTGCAATCTACAAAACGTCTTACACATCCTCGAAATAATTATTATTATGATATCCGATCTGTCTCATATTATCTCTGCTCACACCGCTTTGATAACACCCCTTTCTCACACCTTCTTTGGTGTCGCATTCTTAGCTGCCTCTCATGTTGATCCCGCTTGACACCTTTCTTCTCCTCTTCAGTTCCCCACACATGGCCAATCTTGTAAATACCCTTAGCTTCATTTTGTCAACCTCAAAACACATGAGGCATGTGATTCATGCCATATCAATCAGTGATCAATGAAAGATACAGCACATCATCATCATAACACTTCTGTAAGACTCTCTTGTGTTAATACCTAATATGTCCAGAGGTTGAATTAACGGATGTTGTTCCTGAAGCTCCCAAGGGACACTTGTGTGTTTGGAAAAAGCGCCAATTCCAATCACTGTTCTTTCTTCAACCCTCAACAGCACTACAGTATAGGAGAAGATATAGTCACTAAGAGTTATCAAAACAGCCAGAGACTGTATCTTTTTTAGAAGCCAACATAATAAACATATGGATCAATTAGGGTATCCCTCCATAGTTGTACTCAGTCATTCATTCTGTTCATTTCTACCGATATCGATTCATCCAGTTGTCCATAAAAAAAGACCGTCAAGTGTGCCAACCGGATTACACTTAAAACTCTGACCCCCTGAAAAGGAAGAAAAATCTATGCCACCACCTTCTGGATGCCAACCTCCAGAGCACGAGGATTAGCACCGAGAACAGTCTCGACCTTCTCGCCTCCCTTGAAGAACATGAAGGTGGGCATGGCGGTGACACCCACCTCGGCGGCAACCTCGGGAACCTTGTCGACGTCGAGCTTGTAGAACTTAGCAGCGGTGTACTCGTTGCTGAACTTCTCGACAACGGGGGCGATGGCCTTGCAGGGGCCGCACCAGGTGGCGAAGAAGTCGATGACGACGGGGTCGGTCGCGTTCACGACCTTCTCGGTGAATTCTTGCTTGCTGCAAAAGGCGGTTAGTGTCATCGCACTCATATACATTGACAGTGGCATCGAGGGGACAAAAACTTACGAAGTGATTTCGTGAACCATTTTGGAAGATGTGGACTGAAACCGAGAAAGAGGAGTAGATGAAAAAGCGCGGTGGTTGTTTCTGCCGATGAAGCTGGTAGAGGGGTTTGTTGCGGGGCTGCGCTTATGCGTGGATTGAAGCAGAGATGCTGTAGCCGCGACGAGAGCTCTTCCGGATGATCTTGCGGAAGTTGAAGTGATTAGGCCGGAGGATATCCTGGCTGGAATAAGGGATGAGGAAAGGCGAAGGGATGCCAGGGTGGATGGTTATTTTGGTTGACTGGAGAAAATCTGATCAGCTTCGAGGGAGGGGCCGAAGAGGGGCGAGTTGGTTTTATAGGGAGGGGTGCATGACGTTGGAGCAATGAATGAATAACTAAGGCAGAAGATGAATAATCCACTGAATAATACAATACGGACGGAAACCGCTGGGGTGTGGGAGAAGCAACCGTGTCACATCGCAAGGGTATCAGCCTCACCTCGCCAAAAAAAAGGAATTGATTTGTCAGATTGGAAGACGGGGATTCCAATCCTGAGAGATGCTTCCGCTAATTGATTGACTCGAGATGAGAAATCCTGTAGAGCAGCGAGCTTTATGCAGTTTGCTATGCAAGTAACTCAGGCGTAGGGCGTGGTATGGAGTAAGAATCCACAGTAGCAGTTAAATTATTGGGAGAAGTGAGAAAGAGAAAAAGGAAAGAAAAGCCGAGGTAACTCCGTAAAAGCGGCGCGATGACGTGCTCGGCCCGCTTATCGGAAACAGTCTGGATTCTCGAAAACGAACCTCATCGATTACTTAATCAACCGATCCTAAGTTAGCTAAATTGATCAACTATATCCTCCGATAGAGCATCACTCGTATCCCGAAGCAGATCCAGACTGTCACCGTATGGCAACTGCACCACATATCGCCCTCGGCGAGAGCAAAAGACTGTAAAAGAAAGGAAAGGAAAGAAACAGTCCTGCAAGGTTATGAATGATACAGGTGGAATTAAGGTCATATGCACCACTAGAGTTACGCTATATATCCACTGAATCGAGGGATGAAGACAATTAGAGATTATCGAGGGCGGGAATGTGCTGAACAGGAAATGGTATGGAATTGAGGCAATAATCTCGCTTTAAGTACTGCAAAATTTGGGGGGGGGGTATCAAGAAGTGGAGAAGAGAAAACCAAACAAGAATGCCAAGCGATGAGCTTGGAGCTGAAACCATCAAATCTTGACCGAAGAAAAAACATAATGCACAATTTGAAGAAGATGGGTACTGGAAACCTCACATTGCACCATACAGGACGAGTACTCATGGCTGAATCATGGCCAGAACAAAGGAAAAGTTCAAAGGAGCGACTGGGGTGAGATGGTGTTTTGAGAGTGAATGTTTGTGAAGAACATTATGCAACCCTGCATCATTGCTCAAGGAGCCGGTAATAGATGTCAGGCAGGGATGCGTAAGGCTGGTTGATTACTAGGATGGACGGCAGACAAAGATGTCCTAGAACGCAGCACCAGACGCGACAGAGTTATCCTCGTCCTTTGCCTGAGGGGCATCTTGACGATGAATGTCCAGCAAGCGGGCACTGCCAGCACTGATCTGGCGGGCGTGACCTTTTCCCAGGTCAACGCTTCTTGCGCGCTGAATCACGGCCGCCTCTTCCTCTGGAGGACTGGTGTCTTCCCCCGCGGAAACAGGTGAAACAGATTCAGCATAGTTGACCAGCCCGACATTGGATTGCGGATGATCTCCAGGAGACACGACGACTGGCCGCTTCCCGAGTTGTTCGTGCCAGGTTTCCGCGGCCTCGTTTTCATCGTCCAAAACATCGCCGATTGCATTGCTGCTGGCCCTGCGCGTTCCATTGTATGAACCGCGAGCTTCATCGTGGGTGGGTGAAAAACGAACAAAATAGTCATCCCTGGTGACGTCCTCGGGGTCGCGAGACTCCTCTTGCTCTTCTTCCAATCTGTCACCAATGGATCCCATACTGTGTCGGACAAGGGCGCTTGTCCTTTGGGAGATACGACGCAGGAACTGGCCGGACATCCAAGATCCTTCAGAGTCGATGGAGGCCAGAGATTGAGACAAAGGCACGTTGTCGGGGCCGCCTTCAAAGCTCTCGGCTGGCGAAGAAAGATGGCGGCTGGGGCCTGCGTCATGGTATTCCGTTGCTGTGCCAGGAACAAGCAAATCACCTTCGTCACGCAGGTAATGTTCGTCCTCGTTCGTCGGCGTGGACTGATCAGGAATAGTTTCAGGAATCTCAGGTGACTGAAGCCGCGAATCGGGTGGAGAGATGGGTTCGTCGCCAAAATGCTCAGTAAATTTGGAGTGCGGCCGTTTGATTGTGCCAGAGCGGAGGAAGGTCTTCGGGCCAGCATAAGGGGCAGGCCCGGATGAGTGCATTTGGACCTTGAAGAAGGACTCGTGAGAAGTGTTCGAAAAATCCGATGCCTGATCCTGCACACGTTGGCGATAACTTCGCTTGAGACGCGAGCTACCGCGTCTGAAAAATGAAGAAAGTGAACCCATACGCTTGCCACTATGATCTGACAGACGCCGCTCGGATTCAATGGTTCTGATATCTGAAGCGGAATCTCGAGCCATGCTATAGATTTGCGAATCGGTTGGGCTACTCAACCCTTGCTGCACTGGGGAATGAGTCGATGAAATCGTCCCTTGCGACAGAAGACTGCGGCGTTGGCTCAATTTCTTTGCGCGAATAGAGCTATCGTCGATATTCCCAATAACGTGGACGCTTTCCAAAGACTCTCTACCACTTCGCTCTCCATCCTTGGAAGGATCTCGCAGCCAAGAGCCTGGTGGGCCCTTTTGCTGAGAGTTCCTCAAATCATTATGGCCAGAAATGACCTCTGCAGCGCGACTGTATGTGATAGGGGTATCGGCCGTCGGTCGTCCGCGTTGAACAGCAGTGGTAGCTTCATTCTCATCGTGGTCCTGACGCGGAGGATCTTGATCATCTTCCTCTCTTTGCCGCTGAGCCCGACGTTGCAATTTGCGCTGCAACTTCTCTTGGTCCTCGAGACGCTTTCTCTCTTTGCGACGACGGTCTCGCTCTAACAGCTCCCTCAAAGCCCCAGCATCCAGGTCATCAGCTAGCTCCTCGACTCTCTTGGAGTGAAGATCCTCGTCCGATAATGAGAAGGCAGGCCGTTGATCCCGCCGATTGGACGCTGCGGACGTATTGCGGGAGTTCAGGACGGGAGGTCGCGGACTTTCCACATAGCGTATCACCGGGCGAGGAGTCAAGGCGGCAAGAGCATTGACTTTAAACGTGTATGATTCGGAGATGTCGGTCATAGAGGATGTGGCAGAATCACGGATGGAGAGGCTCAAATCTGAAAGATGGCGATCTGACCGTCCGATAGGAGCTCTCAATCCTCTGGCTGTCTCGACAGAGAACTGCTCGCCTGTCAGTGCTCCGGTACGTCGTCGAGGAATATCAATCGGAGACGACGACATCAACCGAATCTCCTGTTCCCGCGCAATCTCATTCGCATTCCGCTTACTCAATTTCCTCCTCAGAAACGAGGTCCCGTTGTCACTTTGCTTGCGTCGCAACAGGGAACCAGTTCGGAATAGCGAAGGCTGTTCCTGTCCCGCGCTTGAATGAGGAGTATGCTCATCGAAGTGACCCTTCCGCAAAGAATGGTTTCGACTAGACGTATTATGAAAGTGACGCTCGCTCTCTGCCGTCGGTGGAGGATAGGTCTGCGTCCGCGTAGAAGATATGGGCGCTGCATCGCGACATGCGTGCAAAATGTCTTCGGGAGGCTGAGAATGGCGATTATTCTTTCGACGCATGGATCGCTTACGTGACGGTCTTCTGCCTAGGCTTGTCTCGAGATCAGGAGCGGACCCAGGATCAGGCTCTGGCAACGGATGAGTTCCCGCTTTTTCAGATGTTCCCAAATGGATTGTGTGCCGCTTGCTTTTGCGGCCAAACGGCCATATCGCCATGGTGATTACGTCAACCCAGCTCCCCTTCGAAAATGGACTGCTATCGCGAGAAATTATCCCACACGAGTCAGACGCGATCACTGTCTTTGTCGGTAGCGAAATCGGTGGATTGGGCGACTGAACTCATGGGGGATGGTAACGGAAAACGTTTGACCAGAGTGTTGTTGAATAGGGGATGTTCGAACGGGAAAGTGATAGGATGCCCCTCCTCAACAAGTAGAATTGAGAGAGTATCACAACGCTTCAAGAAATGAGTGGTGTTTGGAAAAACACAGAGGATTGTATGCTCAGAGGATGTATTGCCACAGGGAGATGAAGGTAGTGGACCAGAGTGCAAAGCAGTAGGTAGTAGGTAACCTAAGTAGGTAAGTTACAAACAAAACAGGGAAGCTCACACAACACGTGGAGTGGCGGAGGAGAGGAAAAGAAGAGTGAGTAGTTGAGACAGCCCAGTTTTTTTGGGTCACGACCTTTGGAAGACTGGAGCTGCTTACGTACCTACTACTGGACTGTACCTACAGTAGGTACCACTAGTACTGTGGAAATGCTAAAAGCAGGGTGGACTGAGATCATCAAAAGACAAACAAGGGTTGTGTGCTGATCCTGTATGGGTGCTACTTCCATAACATCAAAGTTGTTACACACTGACCATCCATGCTGATGCCAAATCAGAGTAAAATAGTAGCTATCAGTTGAAGAAGAAGCAAGAAAAGAAACTGTTAGCTATTATTGTTCTTGTTTATGTATGGAGTACTCTGTACCATACATACTTAGGTACAGTAGTGTACACTATACAGTACAGTAATCTTTGGGATGTGGGGAATATCCACCCTAGACTCCTCAAACTGTACTACTGTAGTCCAGACGAGCACCTAGGTACAGAGCAGAGTCAGAAAAGAAGGATGTCAAATACAGAACTACAGGATAAATTATTAGGAACTGTTTTCCAGGGTCTGAACTTGGAGGGTCTCTGTAACGAATCTTGCTTCATGGATCCATCCACATACCTTCCCAGCATGACCCATGGAAGATCCAATAATTTTCAAAACGGACCAATTTCGTCCCACTCCAATCCCAGGTGTCCTATGACAGTTCGTATGGGCCATAGCAGTCGGAACGCTGGAGTCTGGACAGTGGAATGCCTGTACTCTGTAGATTATTCTCGAGGATCCAGCAAGAATCGGTCGATCACTTGTTCCTGCGTCCGCTGGAGTCGCTGGATAAATTACTACGGTTTTTTACCAAACAACGGATCTCAATTGTGAGACGTCTCGACTGCAGTCTGGTAAGCAATTCGGATCACGCAGGTAAGATCATAACTTTGGCAGTGCACTACATCGAAACTCGCTGATAATTCTGGCTTAGAGAGCTATGATCGAATCCGTACTCAGAATCTAGCTGAGCACTAGTACGAAAATATTGCCTGAGTGGGCTGTACGGGGATCACCTTTCGCCTTTCGCTCATTTTGACTTGATGTTGGAGAAATACGCAGACAAATCTCCGCGAGCCACGTTGGTTGCGTTGGCGAAAACGGAGCAAGAGTGATATCTTGAATGACCATTAATTATGTGCTTCTAGCGAGCTCCAATAGGATGCGGAAGGGTTGGAAGCCTGTCGACCCTTATGACACCGCCAGACCTATTTTCTATACTTTCGATTTGATTTGAAGGAGCATGCCGAGAACAGAATGGACCCATTTCTTTCTTCCCCTCAGACAGGCTAGAACAGAATGAAACCAGTTCTGTCAGAACAATCCAAATCAAAATCAAAGTGATTCCTCCCAGCTGGCTTCGTCGGCGACCCAATGCAAGAAATGTAGTTCATAACTGACTGATATAATACTCGGAAGCGCCGAATACGAACAGGATCACCAGCGATATAAATCCACTAGTCAAGAAACCTGATCTCGTCATTTTGATTTGGTCGCTTTCTCAGACGATTTGGTTGTCTCTCCAGGATGCGATATCTGTTGCTTCTGCGTCGGCGCAAGAAGCTCTTGATTGACCATGAAGTCTCTCCGCTGTTACCAGCTTCGTTATCGGACAGCGATATTCTATCGTTCACCTCTCCTTGGCCGGATCCTGCCGATAGAAGGCGGGAATCTGAAGTTCTTGCGTTCATAGTATCGAATGTCCAAGGAGAGTGTACTAATCTCGGAAGTGCCCAAGACCGTTGAAGGTGAGAGCCAGGCAGACCTAAGCATCAACTGGAGTGGGTATACCCTGGTCGAGGAGATATCGAACTATGCAACAAGGGGAATCAATAAAGTGATTATGGATAGGCAAATTTAACGCTAGAAGATAGACGTTTCTCTCGATGTCAATCCACCGGTGATCGTCCACGGCTGTCGGTCATCAAACTAACGGCACCATGTGCTCGTGCTCGTGCCAGACGGGATGGACTAAATAAAACTTGCATGAATTATTGTTTGATATGATGGCAGCATGACAGATGAGCAGGGATCTATGTCTCCGATCAACACAGTATTGATCCGAGTAGATCTATGTATGTGACATCGAACGGAAAGTTTCGGCAGTGAATTACAACACCAGGTCACCGGAGAAAACGAGTCCCCGACACTGGGGTCAACAGGACAACTGTTGTGGCTAATAACCCAATGTCATAAAGCATGGCCTCAGGCCTCAGGACTCCGTGCCCAACTCAAGATTAGGCCTCCAATCATTCAATCTCCAGCCATGTCCTATGATGGAACGTCTCTGTGAGAACAAAAAGCTTCTTGGACGTCTGCAGATGTGGACCTCTCTTCTGGCTTTTCTCAACTTCTCACCGCATCATATCCAACTCCTGGATCGGACCTGATATACGCCCACACCGCTATATTGTCTTCTCTCAGAAGTCACAAAGGAAGATGGAATGCGAATCCTCGGCTGAAGGCTTCGAGGAAGTGTTCCTTCCTGCAATGACTCGAGAATTGCGCTCCATCTTTTGACGAGTAACCAAGTTGTCCTTTTCAGGATCTTCTTACTAGTAGGAAAGGTTAGAAGTCATCATCATCCTCCGCTTCTCCGCGTATACATTCTCCCCTGCCCCTCTCGGCTTGTGATAACCCCGCCACCAGGGCTTACGCCCACAAATATTATGCACATGGTCACTTCAAGTATGTAGTTTTGTCTCTTAAATTAGGAAGGTCGTCCCCTGGTCACACGACACGGTCATTTATCTCTCACCACCCAATCCATAACTTGAAGGCTATATAAAATACTATATTCTGAAAGCGTCACCGCCGTTGCCATCAGTGAGAGAGACACATCGACAACCATGGCCGCTTTATGGTTATTCGTTGCGTTGGGGTATTTGCTTCTGTACGCCTTCGCTATCCTGCAACTGCTCCCTCCAGAGAACGTCTTTCTCAAGCAAATCGCCTACTGAGAGACTGCTATCCATACATATCGAAGGCTTCGTTTGCGAATACTGGCACAAGTGACCGAGGCTTGCGTTGTTTGGCATTCGACGTCCAGACTTTTGAGACATCGACTGATTTGTATCGGTGACTTGATGCAGCGATGGAGGATGATGGTATCGGGTCGTCGCATGCGCGACTGCCTTTGTCAGTTCGCCCAATTATCCAGCGTCGGCAGGAGGACAGATCCCTCAGACTATGTTATCGGCATTGTGGAAAGGAATCCTTATTTCCGACAACGTTCGGCACTTCTGACTGGCTTCAACGACTGGGAGGGAACAATATGGACGAGCCTGCCTGCTAAGCACCTGGACGAGGTTCCCTTGAAGTTGACGGCATGAAAGATGGACGGGATTACCGCCTTATATCGACCTTTGCATGATGTGATGAGATACAGGATGCTGTTCTTTGATGATATAACGACAACATTGATGGGACCACGAACTGAATGACATTATGAGATATTGAAATGACGGGTGGGAATCATTTGAGGCGCTCCTTTGGATTGAATTGTCTTATCGACCCTGGCACGGTGCAAAGTTCAGGAGTATGGGAGGTATTTAAAACTAAGGACCAGATTCTGGGAGGATTACGGTCCATGGTATGACTTCAATATAAGGATAATTCTCTGAAGGCTATGATAATTGTCTGGATTCCACTGAGGATCTAAATTATGAGTACTGCTTCTTCAAGGTAGCTGCTGCTCTTGCAACAGCAGTCCATGGTGCAAAGCTACCTATACATGTATGAATAGTAGATTCCCGAGAAGAGCATTCTCATCGGATCCTGTCTGGACCTCAATTAAGCGCCTCATCACGCTTCCATGACATGATTTTTGGTCTCACCGCTAGCATTTGCTGCATAGCATCCCCTCACAGAGTTCTAATGCTTCGTAGCCTCTAATGGCAACAAAGAAAGTGCCACTGGTCCATGCATGATGCTGGCGTGAACTGTCCTTCTTTCGAACAAGATGGCCGAGAAGATCCGTCGCCGGCTCCAATCTCCTTCCCGCAAATAACGGGGGTCAACTGCCCTCGGCATCCTTGATCGGTCGGTGATGACATCCCATCTTGGTTGCAGTGATTCTTTTGCCTTGGGCTCGAGTTCAGATATCGACAAAGAAAGTGCATTCCACTCCTATTCGACCCAGCGGACACATGCCATTATCCTGATAGAGAAGATTTGAATCGTAATACCTTTTTGGCTAGAACCAAATTTTAATCAACTCTTCACTGACTGCGCTAGGAGTCAGAACACCACTTTCTGTGATCAGCGCGGAGATCAGATGCGGAGGAGTGAAATCGACATCCCCAACCGATTTATCATTTCCCGCAGAAGATTTGGTTCCATTGGTGGTTCCATCCGCCAGGTTGCAAGAATCAGCCGAAGCTTGAGTGGTCGTAGGTGTCGCTGGATCTCGCTTGGCTTCGTCAACAATATCCTCCTCCGTCTTGAAGTCGATAACACGTTGCTCGATAGGCAAGTCGTATTGCCCAAGAGGGTAGAGTCGGACAAATTTATGGCTCTCAGCCACAACATAGAATGGTTTGCCCATAGCCTTGGCCAGAAGACCGATCTGGTAAGTTCCCATGCGAGAAACGACCCCTCCGTTTTCTACCACGCCTTCAGCACCCACGATCACCATGTCTGCTTTCCCCAACGAATATGCAACAGCAGATTCTGGGATGGTGGCGACGGGTACACCCTTCGCCCGCAGAGCGCGCACCATCTCCATGCCCTCCGGTTCACCTGGAGCGTTTTCGACATTCGCGGTCGTGGATGACAGAACATAAATGACCCGGAACCGGACAGCAGAGCCGCCGCCTTTCTCGTCCGCCGCTTTCTGTAGTAAGGAGGCCACGACTCTGGAGCCGCCATTTGTAAGAACAGTACTTCCATCCCGGACAAAGCCTCTGCCAAAGGCGGCGATCTTGTCTCTGCTCTCCTTTGCGCGTCTAATGAACAGCCGCCCATTCGAGAGTAAATGCGCTCTGATCGCGTTGAAGTCGCCGGCAGGGCCGAGCTGGCCAGGTCTTTGTAATGTCGTGATGAGGTATCTTTGGAAGAGATCGGTTCCTGCAGAGAGTCCGATTGGGTTTGGAATTGCTCTTTTCAAATCGGCGGTAGACTTCTCCAGTAAGTCAAGCGTTTCTGATATCGTCGAGGAAGGAGAGTGTGTGAGAAGGAGAACCAGAGCTTCGATGGCCGCAATGGGCATTGTGAGATCGGGGTCGGAGCGGAGCAAGTGATTGTATGTTGCGACAATGCTAGAGAAGACTCAGCAGCTGCATCAGTTGATCATAATCCTTGGCAAGTTCACTTACTCGAAGGGTTTGTTAGCCTCAGAGGAGGCTTCTGTGGTGGCCGCCATAGTACTCTTAAGCAACAGCGGGTTTCTCTCGACGGAGATGTCTCTGTTGACTGATACTCTTCGAGTCATTTCTTGTCCGAAGTGGGTGTTTGCATCTGCCCCTCCGGAGGCGCGCTAGTCCGCTTTGGTCGCCATGCGGCAGTAAACAATCACCAGAGGTCATCAACATCTTTTCGTATCTACCATCTCCTTCTTTGCTTTTGCGCTCCTAGCAGGCTTCTGTATTCGATGCAATAATTGCCTTGCACCATGGCTTACAACCATCGCATGAGCCAGCAATTCCATGGCACTCAACAGCAACACAACAGAAATCGCAAAAAGGAAGATGAAAACGATGCGCTGATGCGCCTGGTCAGTCCGAACTACTGTCCCGTGTCTAATCTCTACAATGACTGACAGCGCCAGCAGCCCGACAAGGAGATCGCAGGTTGTATCAACGATATCGGCATACCGTTTACCGCCGCGGACTTACTCAAGCCAAACCCGCAGCAGATACAGATGGTTTTAGAATGGTTCGCGGAGTTGCTCATGAACACGACACGCGAAACGGTGGAACCTGCAATGCGGGCTGCGACAGAGGATGTATGCGGCGACTATGCAGATATTGTGCCTCAGGATACCCGGAACTTAATGGGATTCTTTGTTAGCTTGCGACGCTTAATGATTGAGGTACAACGTTTTCCTACAACATTGAATGCTGATCCTGGCTGATCTCTTTGTATTATTGACTAGTGCGGGGTCAATGATTTCTCCTTTACGGATTTGACCAAACCTACTCACGACCGCCTCGTGAAGATCTTCTCCTATCTGATCAACTTCGTCAGATTTCGAGAGTCGCAAACCGCCGTCATCGACGAGCATTTCAACAAATCGGAGAAGACCAAGGCGCGTATCGAGGCCCTCTATGCAGAGAATCAAGAAATGGAGCAACGACTCGACGAGATGCGACGGAGCCAGAAAGCGATTGAGGGCCAAGTCAGGGAGAAAGTCAGCCGCAACGACGCGTTGAAAGCACGACTGCTCGAACTGCGGCGAAACCAAGAACGTGTGGCCGAGACGCTTGAGAGAGTCAAGGCGGACAAGGCACGACGCCAAACTTTGCTCGAGGAAAAGATAGAGAAGGTCATGCGCAGTCGACAGGAAGCTGAGAAGCTACGTCCATACGTTCTGGAGAGCCCCGCCAATCTCCAATCAACTCTAACCGAATTGTCAGAGAATTTAATGCGGGAAAAGGCACACATCGATGCAATGGAGAAGCGAGCAAGAGCGCTACAAACATCGTCCGACGCATTCACGGTTGTTTCGAATGATATACAGGCCTGTGTGAAGATTCTCGAGGATATCTCTGTAGAACTCCAGAAGGAGGAGGAAGAAGAATCGCGAGCTGCAAGAAATAAGGAGGCGATCTCAGAGCGCGGAAACAACGTCAGAGAAGTGGAACAGACGGAGAAGCTGTTGCAAAGGCAGCTGGCCCGATGGCATGAAAGAATCGAAGCACTGCGGAAAAGCGCCCAAGAAAGGGCGGAGATTGCGCAGGCCAGAATGGAGGAACTCCGAACCGTGCAGAAACAACTCCGCGAGGAGCGTGCCGAAAAGCAACGTGAGATGGAGATACGTAGAATCAGAATTGAGCAAACCGAAAAGAAGGTATGAGTCCTAGCCCTTTCCCTGGCCATATGGAAGTGACTGCTGATCACTTGCCAGATGGCCGACCTCAAGGAGAACATTGAGAATGAGATACACAGCGCTCACGATCAATATCTGAAACTCGAATCACACATTAAGCTCTACATTACAGAGATGGAAAAGTGTCTGTGACAGAATGATTTGCTAAACGAGTTATGAATTAAGGAGTTTTAGGGTTGGTTGTAGGATACCCCATTGATATTCCAGGTCATGCGATTGATAGTACATGTTTGTCCCTACGAATGTTTACTCGATTCTATTTCTTTCGTTTGGTCTATGAAATACACTCTCCGAACCTAGTCATTCTCGGGAACAACTATTGCTCGATCATTCTCACTGAAATCGAACCACCTCTGTGCTATTCGTCTCACTGGCACTCCGCGCCCACTGAAGGGACCGTCACCTCCTCCCATGCGGATGGAGCTGGTGAGTATGGGCACACTGGCATCCCACAATTTCTCACCGCACTCGTTATTGGTAGGATTCGCGGCGTCTCGGCATTCGCAAACCACTAGGTCCATCTCCACTGAAGAGGCAGCCTCTACCATAAGGGCAAGCGACCTAGATAGTCCCTGGGCGGAGAATTCCGAAACCAAGAGGTGAAGAGCGAGCATATTTAAGATTGCTAATAAGGGCCGTCTAGCATGCTGGGCCGCTGTATTGTTCTGCTTTTTGACACCCCTCGTATGCAGCACGGAGAGATAGGCGCGCATATGCTCAAGGGAGGGGCAAAAGACCAGCCATATCTTGCTTGATCGCATGAGCAATTCGATAGTTTTGATGAATAAGTCTTGACCGCCACGAATTCGAGGATCATGTGGAGGTTGGGGACTGCCGCTGTTGTCAGGCCTCTCGTGGATCTCAGCCGTTGTTTGAATGGATGTCGGTGTGTGACACGCAGAGTACAATTGCTCGAGGAAAATTTCTCTCGTCGAACAGACAATTAGAGTAGTCCAGCTCGCATCATTGTAGAGAAGATAGTGTAGGAATTCCGTGACGCAGTTCCGAAATATAATCTTGCGAGTTGTGGCCATTGTCTCTTCTAGAAGAGCTCTGATGCTGGCGCACTCAGCAGATCCGGCGAAAGGTCGATGGACGACAAGGAGAATTGAATGTTGGCAGTCGCTGCTGCTGTCGCTTGAATTCCATCTTAAGATGACATCCACGGATACATCGCCCTCATGTTCCGGTACAATATGCATCTTCCCTCGTCGCAGGAGAGCACTGTGATGAGATGGGAGAACAATACAATGCTTGGTTGGTGTTCCGCCCACTACTAGTGAAGTAGTGCTCGCTTGCATCATCTCCGCTGCGGAACTTTAGTAGCAGTACTGCTTCTGTCCCACCTCATCTTCTTCCTCCAGATCCCCTTCTTTTGGAAGCCATTATCGGTTGCTATACCCGTAACTGGCTGTGGGGGACAACATGGAGACTATATCTCGCATCTCTTCCATGCTGGAGACAGGTATGTCCTTCTATGTGTGGCATGGTGTAGCCTGCACTCCACACTCTACATTGTAACCTACTGACACTCTATGTGCGGGCAGCTCGAGAGCTCACCCTCGAAGCAGCTCAGTCGGCTGCTATTGCGCGAGGATCGAGAACGGATTATTCTTCTCGCAGCTACAGTGCGTCTCATATCAAGAAGCTACTCGACAGCCGCAATGAGAGGGAAGTGCTGGATGGAATGCGAAAGGTCATTTCGGTATGACGACTCGGCCTTTTTGTTGTTGTCAACCCCTCATAGTTGGATGTGCTTGATTTACTGACCGATACGATTGCTAAACAGCTGATGTATCGCTCCGAGTCCTGTCTCACGTTCTTCTCCGCAGTCGTCAAAAATGCTGCGAACTCGAATATCGAGGTCAAGAAGTTGGTGTACATCTACCTAGTCCACTATGCAGAGGCCGAGCCCGACCTCGCGCTCCTTTCGATCAATGCCATACAAAAGTCTCTCACGGATCAGAACCCTCAGGTGCGCGCAATGGCGCTTCGCACCATGTCAGGAATCAGAGTACCGGTCATCAGTCAAATCGTGTCACTTGCCATTAAACGAGGTTGCGGAGACATGAGTCCTCATGTGCGCAAGACCGCCGCATTAGCGATCCCTAAGTGTTACCGTTTGGAACCAAACACTCTTCCGCAGTTGATCGGATACCTTGAGACGCTGCTCGGTGATTCGCAGTATTTCGTTGTTGGGCCTGCCGTCTCCGCATTTTTGGAGATTTGCCCAGACAGGATCGATCTTATCCACAAACACTACCGGAGCTTGGTCAAGAAGCTGGTCGATATGGACGAATGGGGCCAATTAGCCACTTTGCGCCTCCTGACCGTCTATGCACGCAGATGCTTTCCCAAGAAAACTCAGAGGGTAAAAAGGGGCGTGACCAAGGGCTTCTACGATGATGAGGATCAAGACGACGGGGATGCTGGAGAAGGATATGAAGTCGAAGTCGTCGATCCTGACTTGGAGCTCTTCTTCCGAGCCTGCAAGCTGCTTCTGCAAAGCCGAAATTCCGCAGTCATTGTCAGTGTGGTCCGTTGTTTCTTGTACCTGGCTCCATCTGAGTATCTTGCCTCAGCTGTGGGACCACTAGTCGCCCTCCTCCGCAGTCCTCAAGATATCCAGCATGCTGCACTCTATAACATCGTCGCCGTGGCCTTGCGATACCCGAAACCGTTTACGAAATATGTGTCGCACTTTTTGGTCCATTCCACTGATCCTCCACATATCTGGCGCCTCAAGCTTGAGGTCCTGACGATCCTATTTCCGCACTGCGGTTTGCATCTGAAAGGCGTCATAATCAATGAGCTGGAGCACTTCTTGCAAGGACCTGACCCGGACCTTGTGCGAGAATGCGTACGTGCGATTGGGCGTTGCGCACAGAGCGACACCAGTACCGCAAGCTACTGCCTTCGTGTTCTTCTCAAGCAGATTTCGAGCCTAGACGAGAATCTGGTATCGGAGTCCCTCACAGTAATCAGGCACTTGATTCAACAGGACCCCGCGTCACATACTCAAACAGTCATTCAATTAGCCAAGCACCTGGGATCAACCACCAGCCCGGACGCGCGAGCCACCATAATCTGGCTTGTTGGCGAGTTTGCGGGGACAGAACCGGAGAAAAACATTGCACCGGATGTCCTTCGCCTGCTGGTGAAAGGCTTCGCGGACGAGTCAGAGGTTGCGAAGCAACAAATCGTTCTTCTGGGTGCAAAGGTGTATTTGCATCACCTCCTACGCAATCCACCGAAAGAGCAGCCCCAACCTGAACCAAAGGTGGAACAGGAGAACAGCAACGAATGGGCAGACGCTCAAAACGAGCGGCAAGAAGAGGAGAAAGACCTCGGGAAGAAGCCCGAAGAACCACCTCAAGAGGACTATATCACGTTACTCTGGAGATATATCTTACTCCTCGCTCGATACGATACCTCGTACGATCTCCGCGATCGTGCTCGACTCTACAAAGCTCTCCTTGCCACTCCTTCGTCTACGCAACTTGCAAGTTTACTCCTGCTTGCACCAAAGAAGGTCCCTCATGCACCAAGTCCCTCTGAAACACGGAAGGATCTAGTAATCGGTACCTCGACTCTTATTGTCGGCCCGGAAGCTGGCTTCCATGGTCTCAAAGGCTACGAGAATATACCAGATTGGGTGAAACCGGGGCAAGAACCGGATCCGAGTCTTCGCGATGTGGTTGTGAAGTCGGAACCGTTTGAAAGACCGTCGATGACAGCAGGCGAAAGGCTTGATAAGGCGCTCAAAGAGCACGAAGCTAGCGCCGCCGCTTCTGGGTCTAGGCAAAATAGCCGGACGCCAGGTGGTGCGGCGAAGAGCAAGACTCTTGATGAGTGGCTTGAAGATGAGGACGAGGAAGAAGAGGAAGAAACTCAAAGTGAGGAAGAAACGGAGTCAGGAGAAGAGGAGACTGAGTCGGAAGAAGACGACGACGATGATGAAGAGGAAGAGACAGATGAGGATGAGTATGAAGAAGAAGAAGAGGAAACAGATGTGGAGATTGCTGAAGAGAAGGAAGAGGCCAAACAATTGCTGGGCCAGCATAAACCTCGTTCCTTTCCAGCGACGGAATTATAGATGGTTGTCAAATCAGGCGTAAATTGTACGCGCTTTTGACGGAGCATATTGACTTGCTCGAATACTGCACATATAGAAATTTATCTAAGATCAGGCATTGGCTGTTGGAGCCAGCCATCAAGGATTATGTATTTTGATTTTCAATACTGGTCAAATGCTGTCGTGACCATGGATGTCCTCGTCTTCCGCATTGTAGATTTGTCTCGATAGTCAACGAACATGGTAATTCTGCTTGGAAACCAAGAAAGAGACAATAAGACAATAAAAGCAGTGAATCCCACCCACTGAATCTCACTGCGAAGTACACCAGTATTATTACTCAGGCAAAGGATAAGACATTAACGTAATCCACCACCGACCCGCCATTCCCACCGACCCGCCACCTTTCCGCTTC
>JSYV01000733.1:0-10662 GCA_000787455.1 Evansstolkia leycettana | reverse complement strand
AATACGGCCTTCTTTTTCAGCTGCTAATCGCGCTTTCTTTGGTGGCATATTGATGGGTTCGGGATGTCCGGTTCGATGATATGTCTGGTTCGATGATGGATTACGTTAGCTATAAAGTGGCCTTCTCTACCTACCTTCCCCTTCTCAGTCTTTTGACCTTAATCACAAAATAAGGTTGTCAACTGCAGTACTGCTGTGCATTATCTACTTTCTTTCTCATTACTGCTGTTGGATACCCTGCTATTACTATCTTGATAAAGAGCCTTTTATTTCTGTCCCTTCTCACCCCTCATCAGCAGACCTCCCACCATGCCCTGTTGCCAATGATGTTAAAGGCACTAATATATTGCTGAGAGTGAGACCTCCAGCTTATCTCTACTGATAGACATTGATAATAAAATCTTTGAGCCTAGCTCTAACATAGATCTAACTGAGCTAGACTGGCCTCCTCTACCTTAAAAGACAGCCAACAATAATAGCTGTATATCATGCTGTCAAAAGAACTCCGAGCAGGCGCCTATGTAGGAGCCTAGTACTAGCCTTAAAGTGTCTGCCATGGAGGGCCTGCGTAGTAACTGCTACAAAGACCCAGCTGATGACATAGATAAAGATCTATTAAAGGCTCTGAAGGATTATGGCCAGTATATTTAAAGAGGATTGGAAGTATTTTTTAAATCTACTATACCCAGATCACTAAGAATAAGATAAGGAGATAGGTGAGGCTGTTTTGTGACGGGCTGCGCCCTTGTTCAGGCTCGGGCGACGCCCTCACAGAGAGTTCATACTTACATCAGCACCTCACGTGCCAACGCTAGGTGAGCGCGTACCATTGCGCGCCCACAGCGCAACCCCTATTTGGCTCCTCAGCGAATCCTTCTGGTTGCTACACACCCCCAAGCGCTGCCTTCAGGGTCAGGCCCTTGACATGTTTCTAGAGTATATTCCTATCTATAAGCCTGAATTTCATCTAACGTAATCGGACACCGAGCTGCGCGGCCACCACCACGGCATATATCAAAAGGACGTATGCAATTGGCACTTGATGCCTATAAGAAAGGCCTTTTTTCATCAAAAACCGCAGCTGCCAAAGCTTTTGACGGAAACGCATCTGTGGGATACAACTTCACGACGCCTGCAGGAGCGCAGTCTGCTATTGATTTCAGAGGGCGAACAATATCAGTCTCGTGCCGGGTAATGAGGCCATGGTTCTCGCGAGACTCGAGATCATGTGGAAACAGGTGGAATAGTCGCTATCAAAGATATCATTCTGTGGTGTTGATGGCTCTGTTGTTTTGGGTTTTGCACACGGCCACGACTCATGGTGACACAATTAGCTGGATTGTTAGAGCATGTGCATTACAGTTGATCAAATATATATAAATATAGAGGCATGTCGTCCAAAATATATATATCATTTTGTGCTGTTCAAAATATCCCTGGAGCCTGCGGCTCACAGCCGCTACCATGGACAAGAAGCTTCACTATCGACACGACCATGGCGAATCATCCGGCTTCTTCCCTGACAGAATATCTGACAAAAGCGTAAGCGCCAGTCTATCTGCTTCAGGGACGTCACCAATACACTCGTGGAAAAAGCTCTGACGAGAAAGGGCATAAGCAGCCTTGCCGGCCATGCAATCCAGGTCTTGAATATCCGACTCATCAAATACCACGAGGCAATATTTCGGACACGATTCTGGCCACGATGTAGGCTTCTTGACAAGTAATGCCCTGATCATCTGGGTCCTTCACCCAGACTTCCGGCGAAGCTGCGGCATACTGTAAACTGTTTGGCAAACCGTGGCGACGTATAAATGGTTGACAACAAAAATCCAAGATTGGTTCGTCTCAAGATTTCCCAGATGTGAGATGCATCATAAATCTGTTGTGTACACTTTTGCCACTCATACAATGCCATGTGACCCCCAGTGCATGTCCGTCGTAAATAGAGATGGAGGTTGGACACGGCTTGAGAGCAAAGGATCCGTGGATACTTCGATGCATTTACCCGTACTCGCTGAGACAGGTACATTTGAGCTTTTGAGTGAGCGAATGATAAGACCACTCCCGAACGCCTTCGCTTTCCACTGTTGCACAAGCCCCTCAGAAGGTTTAGGCTCCATTGACGCCATCTTATGTCGCAGGACTGCTGTCAATTGTCGAAATCCATGGCTATCAGCGTCCGGATTCTTCTCACACGTAGTTGTGCGGCCAGTGAGGCTGACGCCTGGACGCCTTGGCAAGCAGTGGACCGCCCTTGACATATAAATTCCTTGCAGGAAACTGTATAAGTGAAGGGAACGCCATCCTCAGTTGTTAAGGCTGCAAACAATTGGTTGTGCCAACAAAACAAAGGATAACAGAGTCTCATATGGCAGGTAAGTTTTTGACTCGAGGAAGGAAGCTCAACTTAAATACTGAGGTTATCTTGATCCTGACAGTTCCAATGACAGAATCCGGACCGAGCGCCAGGGAGATCGAAAGCGTCGTTAATAGCATCAAGGATCAATCGGCAACAATCATAAAAGCTTACTCAAACCTGGAGTCGGAGCTTAAGCGAAAGATCGAGGAACTTTCTGCTGTGAATGCGATTTCGAACTATCTGATCGAGGAATCGACAGACAAGCATAACCGTTTGAGCGCACTCGTCGAGCATTGGAAGAATAAGTTTGTGAAAGAGTCCGAAGACTTAGTGGATTTGACAACAAAGCTCCGAGAGTTAGAAACCCAGAATAAAAGCTTGATGGAGGAGAATGTGAAATTGGAGACTGACAATGAGAGATTAAGAGTGGAGAATGTTCGACTTGTCAGCCAGTTAAATGAATTGAAAGAAATTCAGTGGCAGATGGGCCAGAAATAGTTCTGAGGGCAAGACGTCAAGAGCGTAGCTGAGCTCTCAGGTGTGCACCAACAGAATATCCATGTCAAATATGACTGAACTTTTGGTACACAATAAAGTTGAGTTTGAATGAAGGAGCCATCGTAGTAAAGATAGTAATATGCTTATCGGAATTGACACAGACATATACAGACTTGGTATTCGAACAACCGGAGATTTCATCCACATTCAGGATCGTGTACTAGTTGCTGAGCCATTCCTCGTGATCGCTTGTTAACCGTCTGACAATATTCAAATCAGCCAGAATTTTCGCTGAATCTGGAATGCCCTCGTGGAGGCAGTGCCGATATCAAAAGATCCCGGAGGTTAGATGTAAGTCCCAAGTAGATTCTTCTCTAGTGAGACAAGATATCTGCTGACTCTCATGTAGTAATTGTCAGGCAATTTTCCTGGTTGCCATAGAGAATCCAACCACCGGGGTCAAACGCGAGGTATCTGGCGTTTGCATCGGCTGCAAACGCATTAAAGAGCCCACATTAAGTGAAGATTTAAGAGGCCACAGGATTTAGATACAGATACACATCTATCTAACAGGTGATTACATACACCAGTGCGTTCTGTCACTTTTTTTCCCCTTTTCTCCCTTATCGTACGTTTGTATAGTGTTTCAAGCATATCAACCCCAAATCCCCTGTTGGGACTCATTCCTTCCTTTTCAAGTTTCTGAATCAACAAAGGCTTGAGATACTCTTCAACACGTTTAATTGTCCCGGATATTTCATCCAGACTACTATTGAAGTAGTCAATTGCGCGTGGAGCTCTTTGTCTGTTGGGTAAGGTACCGCCGTATCTGAGACAGGAGTTGGTTCGAGATTCGAGAAGGTCGAGGAGCTCCTTCTTTGCTGCCTTCTGCCGTTCACGAAATCTTTTGCTGGCTTCCGCATTCCGAGCACGCGCAGCGTTGGATTCTGCAGATGCAGACTTCCTATCTTTGGTGGCAGGAATCCTAACGAGAGCGTCAGCAAAGGGGTGAGAAGGAACATGTATGGAGACTTACATGGTGGAGACGACCAGTGCAAAGATTGCGGGGAGGGCAAGATGTAAATTGATATAGTGAGAAAATCAATTATATTGAGATTTAAACGCGCCGGTATGATGTAAAGGGGATTGGTTCAGGGAGATGCATCATCTTATAGTGGAAAGTACAAGATATCCCTAAATTTCTGTAGCATTCCAATCTGATTGTCCTTGTGCTGCTGAGTCTCATGGGAGCAGCATCAATCTAATGCAGGCGGAGTATCGGACTTCTATCATATTCCTGCAACTGAGAGGATGCATATATGAACGCAAAGTATAATTCACCCGGTCCGCACCCTCGACAAGCAATGGGATGTAGCAAGACGAGATGATGTGTAGTGATATATAATGACTAAGGCCTGGGTATCATCTAACTGCTGTGGTGCAACGCAACAATGGAATTGAGTATAAAAGTACTCTGTACAGAGATTCTTCCAAGTTTCGTGACTCAACATCCTATCTTCTTCTTTGAAGGTTTCTTCCTTGCACGTCCGGCTTTCTCTCTCCGCGTCACGCATACATCACCGCCATCGCACCGCACCATGCTATTGGCAGAGTCTATGAACTTATTCCGTTGCTCGTGAGCCCAATCCCTCAAGTTCCGAAAAGCAGTGACTCCCTGTATAAACATCTCCAGCGACCCTTTTAGAGACCACGCCCCTATCATATTCATATGGTAATCCGTCTGCCGTGTTGGATCCGTCGACCGTGTCGGATGAACTGTATACAATGTAAGCTGTCCATACTGATATGTCGAGGTGATGGTATAAGCGTTGTGATCAAAAACCAGCTCTCCATCATTCAGGTACATCTGGAGAGCATGGATCCCCCGTCGTATAGTGCCTGTCGGTCCGCGATGACAGGGGACCCTTCCAAACCCTTGAGCTCTGCAAAGAAATTCGGCAAGATCGGCTCCTGGTCCTGTTTCAATGGGATGATATAGTGGTTCAGCTCTCGCTGGATCTGTAGATGCAGTCGGTCTCTTTGCGCTCCATCGAAGAAATCCGGTTTCGCAGTGACAAGGCCATCTGCAAATGGCTCTAGGTTTATAAGGAGTCGATCCTCCCGGCATATGATCGACGATGACGGAGGATGCTCCTCCTCCCCCCGAATAGTACGGAAAGTAGAACTTGTGACCATTTTTCTCGGTCAGCGCCTGGAAGTCCTCACTTTGGAACCGCTCGAAATCGTCCTCGGTAAAATCGTCCAAGGAGAGCGATGGCCGCGGCCGTTTCGATCGTTTGATAATCTCATCCCAGTTACCGGGACGACCTGGGGATTGGCCAGGGAGATACTTGTATTGAGCAGGGTACGCCCCATGGTCGATGAGGATCTGCGTCGTATGCTGAAGACCTCTTTTCTGTCGTTTGCCTCTTGGTCGATGGAGGCGGTGACATGCACATCTCAGCTATTTCGCTTACTTCCTGTTGGGACGGTCCATGTTGGACGGGTGAAGCGGATCAGAAGGGTCAGGGTACTAATTGACGAGACATTAGAGATACAGCCATTCTGTGTCGCCCATGATAATTTCTTGACTTACCCCTGTGAGATCTCCAAGATTAGGGCCACCACGCCTTGCGAATAGCTTCAAGTTTTGATCGTCTGTGATGAGCACCGGTGAATTTGGGGCTGGAGATGGATATCGCAGTTGAGGAGTCCGTCAGTCAAATTCCTCCAAGGCACGTTTTGTGAGCCACACTTTTGAAATGTGATCCCAGAAATTCATGGGCTCTGCTGGGATGCCATTGGGCTTTTCAGAGAGCAAATTTAAATGCTCGCCGGCTGATTCGGACCATTCTGAAGCAGAGGATATGTCATACATTGTGAGAGATGAGACATCGGGAGAGACATGCTCGGTGGAGAGTAGAAAAGATTGAGTCCAGGTTGACCTGATTCGAGAAAGACACCACTCGTCAAACTCCTTCTCAGAGTAGAATGGACCCATAAATTCGAACCTAATTCGTTCATAAAAGTTCCGCGTTGGTCGGCCATTGATGCGTCCAATGTATGGTTGATTGCACGCCCTAAAAAGCTTTATTTGATGTCTGAGCTGCTTCTTGGTAGAGTCGCGCTCTTCTTCCTTCATGCTATGCCAGACCGTATCAAGCGAATCACCGTGAAAGAACTTGGTAACCATTGCGACAGGGACGACAGATTTAATGCCCAAAATGTCGTAGCAATTGAAGACTCGGGGCACTGTGATCCCTGGCTGTTTGGAAGCGTAGTCCATCATATCGGCCTCTGTCCTTTTAAAGGCTACTCTCGGTACGACTTTGACAGCAACATCCTGCGATCTCACGACCAGATTTCCATAGCGATTGTATAGCACTTCATCGCCTTGAACCGCGTCTGTGTAGTCCATGGCTAAAGATGATATCAGTCTGAAATAAATTCTTTTGGTACTTCCGCTTTATTTCGACATACCTAGTAACCGTCGATTACAATGCGACATCCAGTGTCAGAATCCAAGAGCGACTACTGTGTACAGTCGGTGGAGAAGGGGTGTGTCCAAGAGAAATAGATGACGGAGCTACGACCTTCTTGCCGCGATGATATGCACCACTTATACAATGGTCATCACGGACGCCTGATCTGTGACGAGCCTGGCTGGCCTTGGCCTGGCCAAAGGGTACAGCAAGACTGTTGAATGTCTCAATCATCGAATGACGAAATATGTCTTAGAATAGCCTTCAGCTTCGAAGATGGTGATCTCCCGAAACCATCCATGCTAATCAAGCCAAACCCTTTATGCTTCTTAGTTCTGAAGCTGTACGGCGCAGTATAAAACGGCTCACTTGCGGCTCTGGGCAAAAGGCTACGACAATGGGCAATCATTCGGAAGAATTAGAGGTCTTTGAGCAGGTGGATTCGCATGATCTACTCCGCGCTCTCTGCATGGAATTTGTTCTGATTGTCGCGCGAGTAGCTACTGCAACTCTTCCTGTAAAAACCCAGCAGCTCATTGCTTGGCACTAGCAATCCCATGATTCTACTCCGGATCCACAATGTTCGAATCGAACTTTGCTCGATTCAATCTCCATTGTATATCCTACGTTTAACTAGAGCCATCGCTCATCGTCTACCCCAGCAGCCAAAGAGCTGCAGTAATTGATATACCCGGCCTTCCAGGTACGCAGAAGGCAGTGTGGAAAAGTAATCGAACGCTTTATGCACCTTTCGCCATCACATTGCATGCTGGACTTACATCATGCACAGTACTCAGGGGCTCAGTGTCTTCAGTTCAGTTTGGAATGTCTCGAACATTCCATGACTGGACGAAGGATCTAGTTGGGTTTGATGGGTATAGTCCGAGAAATTAATCGGTCCATACCCGATCCTATTATCAACAGAATGGGAGAGTTCTCTTTCGATGAATCCCTTGTAGGCACTCTGGAGGGCTCTGCGATGGTCGCGTTGCTGAAAAGCACTCCAGGCACGGGAGCTGTTGTGTACGTGTTCAGGAGGCCAATTTTCAATGGATATATTGAAATGGACTTGCAGGACAAGGTGCAGCAATGCTGCCAGAGAATATCATGAGATTGAGGAATGGGAATGAGTAGGGCCAAGGCTAATTGGTCAATTAATTGTCTGCGTCTTGCACATTGTACCATCGAGGACCATTGCTCGGTATAAGAATTGTTCGACCCGAAAGAGAAGAATGCCCTTGTTATCGTGGAAGCGGGCCGGACGCGCTTGAAGATTCAAATTGGGCCAAAGATGAACTCACCATTCAATGCAGGATCCTCGTCCGCCCCTGGTATTATTATTGGGATGCAATGCAACTGCCGCGACATGGGAGTCTGCAGAGTCAAATACGTTTGACAATGTAATTGATGTCTGTGAGACAAGGAAGAAGGGAGAGTACACCCTTTCCTTCGTTTTAGTCCACTCGACTTGCAGAGTCTCTTCTCTTGGATCAAGACGGTCAGTCACCTCTACTACCGTCACTGGCTGTGGCGGCTTTCATTTTCATTTGCTTTTGGAAGGTGACACATCTGGTCAAGAATACCCAGCCTGATATTGTGTAACTCCTCGGGAATTGATGTCATGCCACAATGGGCTCTGTTCGTTCTTCACAACTTTCTTGTACGACTTGACTATTTCATCCCTATATGGTGTGCGATCGCCCTCATTTCTGTCCTCCCCTTTCTCATCGTTTGCATTGGTACTGAGAAATGCAAAAGAAAGCCTCTTCTTGTTCTACGCACAAGCTCATGGTATGGCATCTTTCCTCAATGCCGCTGTTGGGGGCTGGTGCGCACTCACGCCATTAGAGAAGCGCAATGTCATCATCTACATTGCAGGGATCATGATCTACAAATTCGGTCTGGAGGCCTTCAATGGCTCAATCGTAACACTGGCCACGAATCGCTATGACTACGACGCGATCCGATACCAGACACCTTCCAAGACATTCCAGAGACTCGGATTGATGCAAGGCCTCAACCAAGCCTGTCAGTGCATTGGGTCCATCCTCATTGCACCGTTGATCAAGCGGTTTCCCACGCGTCTTGTCCTCTCTGCTGCCGTTGTGGCGTTTGGTATATTCAGCGCCTTGCCGCTCATCGTTGACGCCAGCACGGGGGGCACGTTTGTTCCCGCCAGCTTTCGAAGACACCACCCGGAGAACGACTTTCATTATTATGGCCGCTATAATTCAGACTGGATGATCCCGATCTACGGCGTTGCAGGGGTCGCATACGGTATGGTGGAATTGATCCGTCGAGTCATCCCGCGGGATATAGTTGGCGGCGATGTCAAGAAGCTGCGACAGCTGGATGCCATCGTCCACATCTTCTACGAGGGCTCCGGGACAGCGGGCGCTTTCTGCACAGCATTGGCTCTGATCCCCGGACTCGGAAACAACTTCTCCTTTCTCGTTACTCCGATCTGCTTCGGTCTGGCTGCGGCCACGTGGTTCTTCATCTCTGATCTAGGATTCACAGCCCGCAAGGCAGAGGCAGAAGTCCTCGAGGACCAACCACCGTACATCAGAGCCGTCATTCTGGGCTTTCGGCTCTTCATCGAATCCATCTGGACCGGAGCCCGAATGATCCTGACGACACGGAAGTTCATCTGGCTTCTACCAGGCTACGCCGTCGCCCTCTACGCACATCAGTATCTCGAAACCGCAATCGCCCCTGCCGTGGCTCGTCGATATCTCGGCAACGCGGCCTGGTCGCAGATCATCGTGGGCGGATCGAATCTGGGGGAACTTCTCGGGGCCCTCTTCGTCATCCTCTTTAACAATCTTATGACCACGCCGATCCCATGGCTGAGAATGGACGCCCTCATGCTGTTGATAGTCTGGTACCTTCCGTGCTGGCGCCCTCCCCGACTTCAAATCGGCCAGGCGTGGATCGTAGCCGCGACATTTCTGCCCGTCCCCTTCGGCTGGGCTGCTGGCGATGTGTCACTGGCAGCGTACATCCAAGCCACACTGACAAGAGTCGAGTCTCGGACGAAGAATGTCTCCGCGCTGGGCGCCGTCATGGCGTTTCTCTACTCGACCTATATCGTCACGTATGCGATCATCTCGCCCGCTCTTGGCAGCTACATCGACAGTGTCTACAATCGCACCGGCGGATGGAAGGGCGGGAACATCTACGAGGCGATGGAGTTTGTAGGCGGCGTGCAATTCACCATCATCTCGGCGCTGGTGATGACCGCCACGTTCGTCCCGAGGGGGTCCTTTGCATTTAATCCGAGGATTCTTTCTAACGAGGACTTGGAACATGAGGTTTCACGCATGGAAAAGCCTCTGCCGTCGCTGCCCATTAAAGATGACAGTGATCCTCATGGGAGGATCACTCCCATTTCAGAAGAAGGGCAGATGAAACGGCCGATAGTGGTTAAATTAGGGGAACCTTTCTGAATAGATATGAGCTTGAAACACTCAATACAGACAGTGAACTCTCAAAAGAGATAAGGCGGGAGGAGACATTGGACTGTAGATTTTACGGTTAGAGGACCAGTTCGATCTGTCTATGCACAACTACAACTGGCAGAAATCAACGCCATGTCCTTCTGTTTTAGCGAAGCTCTGCAAAATGAAGACGGAATTCCTCTAGACTGCTGTGCATCCTACAGCAAATCCCAACGAACTTGCTTGCGGAGCTCATACAGGCTACTCGAGAATCCTCCCCCAGTATATCCAACATCCGTCGAAAACGGCCAGCTCGTCTACTATATCACAAAACAGTCTTTTCGAGCCTTCACCAGTTTGCTCCCGTCTGCGATAATCCAGATTCAACGGAAGGCTTATCCTTCAGTTGCCACTGCCACTGCTTGCTTTCATGATGTCTTTAGGCAACTCGACCGATTCATTAGATCAGTGGTGTCGGATAGGGTGTCGTCGCTCTTAATCTCGCTGCTCCCCATCCACTGCGGTAAAGCTGGACACCAATACTGATAATTCAGGGGCAGGCGTTTACAGTTGGTCTGATTTCTCTTTGCCTCCCTGGTGGCGATTATTAAGCTCACGGTGCTGGTTTTGTACTGCTTCAAGTACGTCGATGCCAATGGGTGACTATGATACGGTTCGATTGGATGGGATTTCTTCCACATTTTTCGTTAAGGTAGCTGGATTATACACAGAGGAATATTGTGTAAGTAAGTTCTTTCGAACAAATTTCATTGATAGCAAAGATTGGAAAGGACGATGAAGGAGCATGCTTGTTCTTATAGATGTCTAGTAGAACGAGTACAGAGTACAAGGCTGTATACATACAAAGGAACCTACCTAC
>JSYV01000731.1:0-13044 GCA_000787455.1 Evansstolkia leycettana | reverse complement strand
TGATGAGCGCGTCGCGTAGTAGGAGTAGGTGGTTCGCTCGGTGTCCGATTACGTTAGGTACAAAGCAGCCCGTCCACTCTCGAGCAAAAGGCCCAGGGATTAAGTATGGCCATTTAATGCCTAGGATTAAATTCAGGGCTAGCAGTTCACAGCTAGGGGAGGTCACTATATTTATAGGTATAGCCAATAACTAGTATCACTGGTAGCAATGCTTTAAATAGTACTAGTACGTACTAGTCTCATCAATCGGGGACCAAAGGGGCCAAACTGGCGGTGATCATTTATCCCTATTGCCACAGAAATAGGGAACAGACCTAGGTGAAATCAAGCATGTCAAATTCCTTTAATCCGTAATACTACCAGAATGATGCTGAATGCCTTTTTACTATGAACAATGGCCTCCATAACCACGTGGTCGACGCTAAGGGGAACCACGTTACGAGATTGCTTCTACAAATTACAGTAGAGCCGGGTCGGGGAATCGCAGATCACGCTACCGTTACCTCCTGGACCTCGAGGTAGAGACCACGAGCTGGCGGGTTCATTTGATTCGACAATGTCGGCCAATGACGGCACCACCTCAGAAGCCGTCGTAGTGAGCGATGAGCTGTATGCGAGATACGACAAGCGATGGGTATGGCGAGCCCTATGAGATCCGGTAGCGTACGCCAAGTGAGCCAACCCTCTATTATTATTGTGGTATACAGAAGAGAGGAGAGATGCCACTGACAAAATCAGATTTCGAAACGAGAGACTTGACCATGCACGTGAAAACACTGACAAGTGGTCATCCACACGCCCCCAGCTTCCACCGAGTCTTCAAAAGCAACTCAAGTGGCTGGAAGAGTACACGCCACCCGGACCTGTGTATGTGCAGCGTTTTTCTCTTTTTTGGATTCTCACTTCAGAGGGACTTTCAAGTGTGTACTAATTAATGTATCCAGGTTTCCGTCATCTTAGCCTGCGGGCTTGGACCTTATCGTGTACTACCGCATCGAGGAGCTCAAAGAAATTCTTGCTACTTTTGAGGGGCTCATTCCGGAAGACCGAGAGAACATCGTGGAGGTGCTGAAGGCTTATCGCTCTGGGAAGACCAAGATCCAGCCTGGAGAAACCCATTATTGGTACAAAGGGATTCACAAAGATGACCCAGGACCGCCGGGAAACCGGGACAGGGCCTCGTCTGAATGGAAGAAAGAGCATGGTGAAGGCTCTCTCTGGATCGAACAAGTAAGAGCTCTGCCCATATTCTCTATGATAGAATCGCTGAACGATGGGAACCTTTGTTCAGGTCTGTTTTCCTGAACCTCAGCAGATACAGTGACACGAGTCATGCGGAGAGAAGCATTGCGGGGGATAAGCCGGTTCTCCACAGTGGTCCACCCCTGTGGAGTTCAGTGATTGGACTACTGTCTATACTATAAGGGACGATCGACAAATGGTACCACCCCGTCCAGGAGCAGTAAAAGATCATCGGCAACGGCCGCCGTTGCCACACGATCCAACCAACTGCAACAAGGGAATGATGTATGCATGGCCAAACATTCGGAATTGGACCGATACAGCTGGCACCTGGGGATCTTGATCGGAATTCTGCGCGAGGAACCTCGTTGGCAGAAAAGGTCCTGCGTCACCGTCCTGGCCGTTCCAGCTCACTTACTTTCTCACACGTCGAGACTCGCCCTTGCTTATCCAAGATGACTGCCATCGACGACGCGTTTCAAGATGAGGAGAAGCGAATGGAAAGCGTTGCCACGCACAACGTGAATACCAACGATCAACCGCCCCTCCACGAGACTGTCACGGCCGAGAAAGCTCTTGTTTGGAAACAAGATGTTCGCATCGTCCCGCTGGCCGCGGCAATCTACTTGCTGTGCTATTTGGATCGATCGAATATTGGTATGGGAGTTATGGGGCATGATCGTGCGTCGACCGTCGCGCTGACGATCATGACCGTAGGAAATGCAAAGGTGCTCAATTCCGAGACCAAGAATGACCTCCTGTCGGAGACACATATGACTTCGTATCAGTATACGTGAGTTCCTTTGGCCTGGGTATAATACAAGGCCATGCGTAACGTATTTCACAGGATTGCGCTGATGGTGTTTCTGATCGCCTACGCGCTGTTCGAAGTACCCTCGAATTATTTCCTGAAGAAGTTCAAACCCAGCGTAGGCCATGTCTGTCGTCTCGTTGTGACACCCTTGGTATCTGACACTTTACCTAGCGGTGGATCGCCTTTTTGATGCTCTCGTGGGGAGCAATTTCCATGGGTTTGGGAGGAGCTCACAACTATGCGCAAGTAACCGGCGTTCGATTTCTGCTTGGTAGCGACAATATGGATGCCCTCCAGCATTGCGTGAACATGCAGCTGATTTTTGATCTCGCAGGTGTCATGGAAGCTGGCCTCTTCCCCGGATTCGTCTACTACCTGACCTTCTGGTATCGAGCCTCCGAGCGTTCCGTTCGAGTTGCGCTCATCCTCGCGTCTGCCACGCTGGCCGGTGCGTTTGGGGGTGCCATTGCCTATGCAGTCGGCCACATGAACGGCGCGTCTGGACTTTCGGCCTGGCGATGGCTTTTTATCATCGAAGGAGCGCCGTCGTGCGTCTCGGCGATCCTCGTCTGGTTCTTCTTGCCCGACTACCCGGAAACCGCTCGCTGGCTCAGTTCAGGGGAGAAAAAACTGGCCCAAGAGAGACTGTGGCTGGAAGGGTCGCATGGAGCGGCCAAGGCAATGACCTGGGAAGAGGCGAAGGAGACCTTGACCGACTGGCGGCTTTATGCACATTATGCGGTATGCCGGAGATGACTGCCCAGTGAACATTTTTAAGGCTGACTGCAGAATTGCCCCTTCCAGGTCTACTTTGGCATCTCCACGCCTTTTTCCAGTCTGTCACTCTTCACGCCCTCGATCACGGCTGGTCTGGGATATGAGAGTCTGCGCGCTCAGCTCATGACCGTCCCTCCATATGCAGTGGCTTATGTCTTCACCGTCGCTGCGTCTTGGTCTGCAGACCACTTCAATGCGTACGTACTTTGTGCCCGTGGTGACGTTATGATCCATAACTGACGCGAGCGACAGCCGCGGCCTCCACTCAGCGGTATTCTCCTTCATCGGCGCCATGGGCTTTCTCGCTTCTGCCGTGCTGCCAGCAGATGCATACCAGGTAAGTCCTCGCAGCGTTGCACTTCTACCACGCTGACTCGAGCGATCACGACATGCTGATGGGTGGGGTTGGGATTAGCACCGCTACGGCTGCTTGATCGTCGCCGCCAGCGGATCCTTTGCCTGTATCCCACCGCTGCTGGGCTGGCTTTCATCCAATCTTCAGACGACTGGCGCTGTCGGCTTGGCGATTGCGATGAATGTCTCCTTCGGTGCCCCCGGGCAGATTGTCGGAGTGTGGATCTACAAGGCGAACGAGGCACACAAGGGCTATCCGACTGGTCATTGGACCAATGCCGCGCTGCTGCTCTTCGTCTGTGCCGGGTGCGTGCTGCTGAGAGTGTACTATGGATGGAGGAACCGACAGATTGCGGGACAGGCCGACGTGAAGCTGTTCTCATACTAGTGAACGCGCCTCTGGGGTTACACGGCACGGAATGTGTGCGCCTGGTGAGTAAACGCTAGATCGACATTAGAAACCATCAGGTATTGCAGACAGCGTAGAATGTAGCTAAGATTATGGAGGCGTATCAGTCCAGTTAGGAAAAACCGCCATTATTCATTGCCTGAGCCAAATCAAAGAAAACACAAAATCGCACCCCAACTCTACTCCCATCTAGTCCTGGCCCGCCACGCTCAGCTCGAGCTCCTTTAATCCCTTCAACACGGCTGGTTGCCGAATCATACGGTCGTACCACGACGTCAAGTCGGGGAATTGTTCGAGATTGATCCCGACAGAATCCGCGGCGGCAACGTATGGAATATGCGCAATGTCCGCAATTGTACTAATTGGCAGATGGATTAGTAGTTTGCCGAGAAGCGACCTGGTCAATTGCCGGGATGCGAAGCATACCATTTATTCCCGACGAGATATCTCGTCTTGGCCTTCTGCAAATGCCCCTCCAGCACGAGATACAACTTCATTATCCTGCCCATAAAGCGCTCGATGCTGTACGGAATCTTCTCGGGCGCCTCCTGCGTGAAATGAAGCGCCTCTCCATGCGCCGGCTCCAGTTTCGAGGTCAAAAAGAACAGCCACTTGTTCACGTCGGCGTCCTCGGGCGACCCCTTGGGATAGGAGATGCGATGTTTATCGTCGTAGCGCGCGATCAGGTACTGCGCAATCACACCAGACTCGTGGAGATGGATCTTTCTCCCATCGCTGTGGACATCGGTGAGGATGGGCAGATGATCGTGGCCTTCGACCAAGGGAAAGAAGTCCTCGTTGAGGTCGGCCACGTTGGTCACTTTGTGTAACCGGTAGGATAACCTGTGGAGATGTTGGTGAGTGAGTGGACGGCGATGTGCGGTGCATTTCCTCTAGAGACGTACCCCAATTCCCCCAATATGATGGCGATTTTGGCTCCCTGCTTGGATTTGGGCCGGGAGTAGACGTTGATGAAGCTGCCTCTTTCTTCGAAGACGTTCATTTTATCTGTAAGACGCTAACAGTAAAGGCTTAGGGAGCTGTAGTCAGCAGTAATGTCGCTAATAATTGATGCTTTGAAGGCCAAGTAATTGTTGACGCTGGCATTATTTATACAAACCTGACGATTGTTTTCGTATTGCCCCTTCTGGGAAATGTGGCCTGACAATTGCATCATGACTTGATAGATGCACTCCAGATCACTCCCACGTGGTGGAATTATTGGATCTGGAGATTCAGCCTTGTCGAGATCATCAGATGAAGTATATTCAACCCGGGAATCATCGCATCTGAGCTGGTCTTCGCGTCGAAGGCGTGAATGTGGCTCTGTGGCAAACTCTCCCCAGCGCAGGTTGGGCTTTGGAGGGGCGACACGGGATGTCATGGCATGATGTATTTTAATTGATTCTTCGACATCTGCTGATGCTTAACTCTCGCATAGATCTCGGAGCCGAATCAAGGTCCGTAAGGATTATGAATGGCCTTCCTTACGATGAAAGTGTTTGGATCATGACACTGCTGTTGTAGGTCTCCAAACACTACTATTGGAACGAAAGCAGGAAGCAGGACAGACCAGCGACGAATCATCAGCACTGGGCACAGGTATCTATTATTAAGATCAAGCTACATCTCAGCTGTACGTGAACATCGGTAAGTCGTGTCTGACTCTCAAACCCTGCTTGCGTGGCTTCGTGATGTGAGTAGTATCTTCAAGGCCAACCGACATTTGGTAAGGCAGTTCAGAGCCATTCAAACTACGGTTGGAATAGAACATGATCTAGCGCCATGACGGCCTTTATTTCGCTCCATCTCGGACCCCGTCTAGCCGTTCAAAACCTTGGCCACAATGTCTGCCACATCCAGCAATTCTTCCTCGTGGAGATGGCGGGCGGCCAGTTGGACGCAGCAGGGGGCTCCATCTACTGCATCGGCGTCATCTGGGTTTCATGTTAGCGAGTTCGTAGAAGATCAAAGCGAGAGAGAGTCTCATTGCGCTGCACTCACATGGTGGCCGATAAACCACGTCCCGCAGAAAGGCAGCATCTTGCGTCTTGTCTGCCTTGCCGTGAGGGATGATACACCCGGGATACTGAAATGACGCACTGTCAGTTCTGCAACAGCTTCATACACAGCCGCGTAAACTCACATCTAACACATTCAAAAGCACAGTATATGGCACCAAGCCAAAGATGTCATGGGGCATTGCAGTGCCCTGATACCCCGGTAGAAGGATCGCATCGACACCAGCAGCCACGAGTATCTCCCTGAACCGCTCCTTGAACCACTCTCTCTGCTCGTTGAGATCATATAACGCCTCAAGAGTCAGCGGAGCATACTCATGCGGCATGTACTCGTGAGGCAGTTTCGTCGATCGCAGCGCCGGGATTTCCGGCTCCCCACTGGCCTGGATATGTTTGAAGGCAGTCTGCGCAGGATCCATCGAGAACATCCGGAACGCAAGCAAGCAAGCATCCTTAATGGAGGGCGTCTCCAGTGGCACAATCTCATGACCGGCCTGTTTCAACTTCTCAGTCGCACGAGTCAGCGTGCGAAGAACAGGCGGATGGAGTGGAAAATGGGCGTCTTCCTGAATGAACCCAAGCCTCAGCGTTGGCTTGGCCGTGACGGAGCGCCACGGAGAGAAAATGACAGACGAGTCCACTTTCCAGGGATCGGAGTCGAGAACGGCGCGGGTCAACAGCCTCAAATCACGGACAGACGTCGCCAGTGGCCCTGCACAGGGTTTGATGCCCGAGAGACCGCCGCGGGCTGAACTGGTCTGGCCACCGTACGGAATCCGATCGGCAGAGGGCCGCAATGCAAAGGTGCCGCAGCAGATAGCCGGGATCCGGATGGAGCCCGCCATGTCAGTGCCGATTCCTAGGACCGAGCCGCGCATGGCAATCAGAGCGCCTTCGCCGCCCGAGGAGCCTCCAGCATTGAGGTTCGATCTGTGCGGGTTCAATGTGCGGCCGAAGACGTAATTATGCGAGTCGGCGGCCTGGCGTGCGGTAAGAATGTGGACCCCAGACTCTCAAGGCGGCAGAGAGAGTGACGCACTCACCATCATGGTCTGGGGGATATTCGTCTTGACGTAGAGAACTGCGCCGAGATCAAGGAGGATCTGGACCAGAGCCGAGTGATGCTCAGCGGGACCATTCTGGACGAAAGACGTAAAGCCGATTGTCGTGGGGATGCCCTTGACATTGAAGCAATCCTAGTTCTGTCAATCAGGACCTCCTCCCATTCTCGTAGTCTGATAGATAGGCTCCTTCGAGTCTCATACCTTAAGACTGATGGGCAATCCATGAAGAGGTCCGACGGGCTTTCCCGTCGACTCGAGGATAGCGTCCAACGACTTAGCTCTTTCCAAAGCCTGGTCAAAGAATGTTTCCGTCAAGCAACTAGTCTGGGATGCTCCGTTAGCCTCGTATCTATAATATGTCTTTTGTTGATTTGAACTCACCACTTGCTGTGCAATGGCTGCGCGAATACAGAACGCCTCCGTGACTTCATACGAAGTCAACTCCTTCCGACGGATCTTGTCAAGCAGTGCAGTCGCATCGTAGTTCTCCGTGATTTCGAGTTGCTTAGCGGAGAGCAAGCCACATTGTCTCGGGACATCGAGGACATTGTTGCTCGCGGTCTCGGAGATGTTCGCTGTATACTCTGGAGGGAGTCTCCACGACTCTGGGATCTTGGACGCAGCTTCGGCTTGCTTTTTCTGTACAATGGCCTGCCACGGTTCCAGCGTCATGGTGAGGGGTGGTTCAGGACGGGTCTATTAGACATATAGAAACGGTTCTTGTCCTACAGATGTGAATCTCGACGTAAACATGCCCATCAGAGGAGATATATAGGAGGGCCTAGGCTACCGGCAATTCCTCGATCTGTCGAACTACCGAGTGGGGCTTTTTGCTTTTTGTGATTCGCAATAGTTCTCGTCATGGAGATGTCATGCAGCACAGAGAATGCGGGGGAATTGCCGGGGAGAAGCGAACGTGGTCGTCGGTTTCTCAAGGACTGGAGCAGATTCAATTCCGGTGTCTCATTCTCAGGCAATATCGATGCTGTTGTTGAATGGGAGAATATCATATTTACACAGACTTGATTCTGTGCGATTCCCGGTCGCTGTGTGGATTGGGTTCAGTTGTAACGGAGACGCTCATGGCAGGGAGATATAAACCAGCTTTAGCTCTGAAGATAACATTGAATCGTCATGTCGAAGATTTCACACAAGAGGAAATGATGAAGACGCGACGATGTCCAGCTGCACAATCGCTGGCCACCCTCCGCGGCGAGGGAAATGTGATGGACCGCGATGCCCACGACGATACGCAGCCGGATCCTTTGCATACACTCGCCATGCAGGGAGAATGGATTCCCGAGAATCAAAACTTGCATAATTTTCATTTGGGAAGCATAGATTAGTTGCTGCGAGTTCGACGTGGACAGCAAGGAGATCCCTTGCCTGGGTCGAGCCGTGCGAGGAGATCTGCTGGTCGATGCAGGCGGGACACATCGTCCAAAAGAGCATGGTCTGTCGCAGACATCATTAGGGGAATGAGAGATATGGTTATGAGAGACGAGAAGATTGAAGTTGGACCAGGGCGATCATTCATTCCTACACCAAGTTGTGCTGTACGAATGTTCGTGTGAGGTCAAATCAACAACCGGGCTGGGATAGAGTGAGCATCAGTATTCAGACGCCTATTTCGAAAATCCATTGAGCCCTGGGGTGCCCTGAACGAATGTCTAGCGCACCCTATATAGCAAAGGGATCATTCTGGAGTCCAGAGCATTGCAGCAATAATGCTGATGAGACTGTCTAGACATCAAAATCGAATTCATTGTATCCTTGACGTATCACAACATTCCTGACCTGTATCTATTTAAAGACATCCATCCTCATCCTCATCATCGATGGGTCCTACACCTCAAGCTCCCCAGACAGAACAATTCCGATCCCTCATGCTCTAGTATCGAATCCATGGATGGCCAGGCGCAACCTCGTCTGGGATGAAATGAAAGTCAGGGATCTATTTCCGCGCCAACAAAATAGCTCAGAAATTCGCTCATCGTTTCAGCCATAACTCTAACCCACGATTCCCAAAGATTTGGGCACAGAGAACGCAATTCTACAGGTCCAATGGACATTCCCCATCCGCTGTCTCTACAGTCTGGAAAACAGAAACGGTTTTTCGAATGCCACTCGTAGTCCCCTGCTCGGCACGATTCGGTGTCGACTGTTCTTCCAAGTTCACGCCGGGCGCTGTAGCAGAACAAGTCAACCCGCTCAGCTCCGATCCAAACGCTGGCGGAGCCGCAGGCCATGTTGGATCGGGCTCCGAATGATAACTCGACGTAGTATTTGTTGATTGTTCCATTCTTCTGAGCCGGACATTGGAATCCTGGCTGCAATATCGCTGCGAGGTAGAACCGGACCCGGCGACGCGCGATATGAGAATGTTCGCCGCAGGGAGACAGGCGCAGATCAACCCGATGCCCACCTCGGCATTTCTGTCCGTTGGCCTCAAGGTCAGGCGACTGACTTGCGAAAAGAAATAAACAGCTCTGTCGTGCATGAGGCAATGCTTACCCGCTGAGAAATAAGCGAACATAGTATCGCGTCTGGTCCTGCGTGTTGCCACTTTTTAGAATCAGGACCAATCGGTACAGACTGAATACAGTCGCAAGACCACCGGCGCCCAGTAATACAATCACTCGCAGCTTCTTGGTGCGCGGCATCTGCAGTGACCAGGTCAAGGGGAAGGGCAGGACGAGAATAATCGCATCGCTGACGAGGCTCATGACCGCGTCGGCCAGGAAGGCAGCGCCCTGGTTGAGGCATTTGCCGCCATTCCCATTCCCATTCCCGTTCCTGGGGTCTTGCCAGTAGAGATGGATGGGAATGCACATGAGGATCTTGATGATCATCGTGGCAGTGTAGTACAAACACAGCAAGGTCAAAAACGCCTTGATGAAATATACCCTCCATCGATAGAGGGCGAAGATGCGGATGAGGATGGCTAGCAAGGCGATCTTCACGAAGAGGGCCATCGGCGCATAGATGATAGTGATCGCATGGCAGAACTAGAGTACGTTTCAGCCCTGCAATTTCATCCCGGGCATCGCTGCGTACCTTGCGAAATAAGACCTTCTCAGTCTCACTCACGTCCGCCTCATGATAGCCTCCGCCGTGTTGTCCCACTGGGAAGAAGGGAAGGGGTCAGTGAACGACGTTGGTCGCTGGGCCTTCAGTCCAAGAGACTTGACTTACCGATGATCGCGATGACACAGTACGCTATGAGAAGAGCCTAAGAGAGGACAGTCAGATCTGGAGTCTCGGAGTCCACGAGGTTCTGGCAACTCAGTGGCATTTACCCATGCGATGAGGCAAGAATCTGGAGTGATCGCGATGATGAGTATGAATTCCACAAGAAAAGGGGGTGCATGCTTCTCCAATGAAGGCACTCTCTCCTGAGACTTACAGTCTTCGACAGCCAACTGTTGTCGAAAATGATAGCGTGCAAAGAAGCGGAGAACCACGAAAACGGTGACGATCGAGATACACAGACACTGAGAGACCAGATTGAGCGTATGCAGGACCGGCACAGGAACACCTGGGATCGGGTCCATGTTGCATTTCCCATTTGAAGCCCAATCGGTGGCCCGTCAACGGCGACAAGACTGCCTTAAGGCATGATACGATGACGGGGCTTGGATAGACTTGACAAGGACGGGCATAGCGGAGGAGGCGTGTATCTCGCCATGCGAAAAGCTCCCTTCTACACACACATATATATAATATATCACTGGTAGACCTTCACGCATTCTGGGTGTCTCGTCCATGGGCTTGGCCACGCGAAGTCGCCAGCATGACAGACAGAACGTTCATTGATATG
The DNA here is from genome assembly GCA_000787455.1 of Evansstolkia leycettana. Classification (NCBI taxonomy): domain Eukaryota; kingdom Fungi; phylum Ascomycota; class Eurotiomycetes; order Eurotiales; family Aspergillaceae; genus Evansstolkia; species Evansstolkia leycettana. Next base: position 2,543 of record JSYV01000731.1, on the reverse strand, counting down.
ACAACCAACTTTCTGGCGGTGCCAAATCCACGGATCTGGGCACATCGGACCTATAGGTCGACAGGAATGTTCCCGAGCGGCAAAACCATCATCCCCGACAATGATGTCATGCAAATCGGTTGAACCGGGTTCGATCTGTGGTTCCGCACGGTGACCTATCGCGTGTTGGCGAATGCCGTCAACGGCGTTGCCTGGTGGCTCGTCCACGAACTCGGCCCTTGCACGAACTTCAGGACGTTGGCCTACATCGGACCGAATGGCATGGGCCACAACCTGCTGCTGTTCGGTGCCGTCAAGGCCGGCTACAAGATGCTCTTCACTTCGCCTCGCTACAGCACCCTGGCGCAGGTGAAGCTGATGAAAGCCACCTCTTGCGACACGATTCTTACCGCTTCCTCGGGCGACTCCTCCTTGGTTCAATCCCTGGCGCAGGAGCATGGCAGCGCCCGGGTCGTGACGGTCCCGGCACCGGCAACGTTCTTCCAGACGGGACATGCGGCGTTTCCGTATTCCAAGACCTTCGAGCAGGCCAAGACGGATCCTCTCGTGGTCGTGCACACGTCAGGCACCACGGGGTTCCCCAAGCCCGTCGTCTGGACGCATGGATGGGCAAGCGCGTTCGCACGGGAGCGATCTCTTGAGGCCCCGGAGGGCTTTGAGAGCCTCGACGCGCTGCTGGCGGGCGAACGCCTCCTGAGCTTGATGCCGCCTTTTCATGCCTCGCACCTCTTTATGGTGTTGTACTCGATCTTCTGCGGCACTACATGCGTGTACGTCCCGGCGCAAGCTCTTCCCACGGCAAGACTCGCAACGGAAGAGGTGAAGCACGTCAAGGTGAAGGCTCTCACCATGGTGCCTCCGCAGGTGGAAGCGCTTGGCGCGAACCCCGACCTCATTGACGCGCTGGCGGCAGCCTGCGTTCTTTGTTCGTCCAGACTTTGACGAATGGGACAGCGGCGACCTCTCCGTTCGGCGTGACGAGCCGGGAAAGGAGCACCTCTGGACATACTACGGTCGCAGCGACGACATGCAGGTGTTTCGAACGGGAGATAAATGGCATCCCGGGCCGGCCGAGCGACAGCTGGTGTCGCGGTATCCCGACATCATCCAGGAGGCCGTTTTTCATGGAACCGGCCTGCCGCATGTCGTTGCGTTGCTCGAGCTGACACCGGCCGCTCTCGACGATCTGAAGATGTCGAGGCGGACCGAAGCGGATATCCTCGACCAGATCTGGCCGGCGCTGGAGATCAACACGACGGCGCCTTCGTTTGCGAGGACGGACAAGAAGCGGGTGATTTTTGTGCGAGACGACAAGCCCCTGATACGGACTGCCAAGGGAACGGTCCAGCGAAAGCCGACGGCCGCAGAGTTTGCGGAGGAGATTCAACGGGTCGTCAACGCGTGAACACGGCTTTCTTTCAAGAATTGTGCGATGGAATGGTCTAGTCTAGCATAGTCAAGATAATCGAGGGCGTGCTTCCCTCTTGTACATCTGTCTCCAGGAACTGTACGTCTTGGCCTGCTGGAATTAAGCAGGGTTATCCACCGTTGGCAGGCATCGAAGCGAATGAGGCTCTGCAATCGTGTGTGATCGCAGGCAGAACAATAACCTAATTCCTCTGGGGCTGGCAGAAATAATGAATGAATAATTAGCATCTTCAGCTGCATCCACTACCGTGATGGCTGGCGCAGAATCAATCAAGGATGCTGTGTTTCTGCATCAGTTCCGGAGACATTTTCCGGAACGTTCTCGAGTAGCGACTCCATCGTCCCAAATAGGTTTGCCCAGAGACCCCTTGGCCTGCTTGAGCTTTGGGGGGCCAGACTGCCAGTTCGTGGTCGTTAGTACGAGGCTGGCCACGGTGGATGATTCACATCCTGGTTCCATCCAACCGTGGGGGTCCAGATGTTTCACCTCGTGTTCCCCCTTCCCAAGCTATGCTGGAGATAATTAGATTGACAGATTCACCATCAGAGGAACGATGCATGGATGGATTGATACGGGTCGACGCAAGAATGATAACCGACTGATGACCTCCATGCCGTGGGCCTCTCTCGGATATCATGTCTGTCCACAGCATTGAGGCTTCTCCAATCAGAGCAATAATCAATCTTGTAGCTACACAGTGCATCGCGACCAATGTGTCTTGGCCTGGGATGGCGCTATTTAAAGCATTAGACCCGCCGAGTCGCCCGGTCAAGCGCATGGCCAGCCGTGGTTGCTTCCGGGGTGTCCACGCCTTTGTGTTCTCCATCGCATCGACTGGCTTTCTTCTTTCTCTTCTGTCTGGTCCATGCAGCCGCCAACCAGCCTGCCACATGCTGGATGGTGCCTTTCTTTTATCGCGCTCGGGATCGGGTCTGTTCTCCCTCCGACGCACGGCAAATGGCGTCGACCGATCGTGCCAATGGCCTAATGCAACGGCCGCACCCAGCATGAGAGGGCTGTACGAGCCAGAAGCTGTCTGTTCGTGAGGCTGTGGAGGTCGTATCGACCCGTACCAGTAGTGTGCTTGCCGTGGAATTATAGTGCAATCAATGGA
>JSYV01000730.1:0-14968 GCA_000787455.1 Evansstolkia leycettana | reverse complement strand
TCCCCCCCCCCCCCCAATAGCCCTACTTGGACTAGAGAGATAGTCTCGTCTGACACGATTCAACCGTGACAAGACTTCTTCCCCCATTCTAGCTCTTTGCACCTTGATTTTGGACGGCCATTCCATAGCTCTCTGTCGCCCGCACCGTTTCGAAAGAGAAAAGCATCGCAAGACTGACCAGACTATTCAGCTACAACTGACTACTAATCCCATGCCTCGTCCCAAAGTCCGTTCCCCATCGTGTTCGCCGGCCAAAATGGACGCGTCAGACGGGCAAGAGACTCCGAGAATCCCATCAGAAGACTGGACCAAGATATCTGATCGAGCAGAGAGGCGACGGATTCAGAATAGGATATCGCAGCGAAAATATAGTAGGGCGCATCGTAGTCTTGAGGACCAGGCGGAGAGCAGGACTGATATCAGATCTTCAGGGCAAAAGATGAAGAAGCGCCTCCAGAAGGTAGAGACCAACTTCGTCTCTCGCTCTGAACTGCTGGATCAAGCCGAGGACGAGACGACCCGTCAACGACCGTCCGCGATGATGACCTCGCCGGCGAAGAATGAACAACAAGTAGGATCCGGATCCGGATCCGGATCCGCGCGGAGACTCGAGCATCACCGTCAAGATACAGGACCAGCCAGCTACGACATTTGCGGAACAAACGTGTGCTCGAAAGACGAGGAAGCAACGTTCACGCCGACGTCGCTCGAGTTTCCATCGGACGGTCTTTACTCGTGGACGGGCCGAGAAGAAGAGACCCCCGTGTTCTACGAGCCCACCGTGAATTGGACGCCGTCATCGTCCACCTTTGGCGGCTACTACGTCGATCTGCCTCCCTCGTCGGCCTGGGCGTCGAAGCCACCTCCCCTGATGCCGTGCAGTCAAATACCCCCGAGGGAAGATATGAGGATCGCGGACAGAGACTACTACTTGACGCCGCCGTCGATGGATCATATTTACCTGGGCGTGCAGGATTCCACTCGTGCCTGATTCCGGGTGGGAATATATATAAAATGCTGCTCCTCGGGGGAAGCTGATCGTGTACGGCATCATATCGGGATATGGAATTATCATAATATGCTTTTTTCCTCTCCTTTCCTGTCATCTCATCTTTCTTCTTCTATTGCTGGATCAACTTCAACAGCTGAGATGAAGCCACGACTTGTGGGGACGGATGATTGTCTCCTGGCGTTCTGGACAGTGTCTTGTTTCCGATCTCTCCTATTATATTATTGACGAGGGCCATTTCTTTCCATTCTTGTGGCCAGGCACAGACCCAATAGACATGTTATATCGCGAGAGATATTGCGACACGGTCCATTACGCATGAGGACTCAAAAGAAGGGTCTTCCAACTCGATAAACATATGACTCTAGAACGGGATATGACTCCAGAGCGGGATATCAGATTGGCGAGAGCAGTATGACAGAAGGAGGTTGTGTGGTAGATGTGCGAGAACTACCTCAATCTGGTCAGGATCAGAGAACAGCAGCCCTTGCACATGGAGCATGTTAGTGTAGATGAATAGATTGAACTGTTCTTCTATGATTCGGAGATGAAGCAACGCGCCTCAGCTGTCAGACCTGAGTTCTGGATATCTCGCAAAAAACCGCCCTCGGTGTCGCTGCCGCCGTCGTCCAGATCACCGTTTCGCCGCGCAAGTTGTAAGCAAGAAGCAAGACTCGTGAGATCCAGAAGAGCGACCGCCATTGGCCTCGAATCAGAGCAGGTAGGTCCTCAGAATGTCACAGTGCTCTATACAATGATGCCTCCGCGACGAATCTTATTTCCCGACGAAGCAAGACACAGTGATCCGGGTCCAGAAGTATCGAATAATCCTCCGTTGAGAAATCACAGTCATTGACGGGGACTGGTCGTAGGATGGCTATTCCTTGCGACATATCCTAGCCTGCAACGAAGCTCATGAGACTTGACGTGCTATTGTAGATACAGCGTCATGGGATTCAAGGGGTTGAATCTAATTTTAGGTATGAAGAAACTGTGTCTATTTCTACGGATTACTCCGTAACTTCTAAGGCTGCGATATTATTGAACCGTTGGGGGCCAAAAATTACTGCGACTAAAGTGGCAGCAATTGCAGATCAGACTAAGCCTTTTCACCATAAGTTATGGAGTACCTAGCTAGTTAGGTAGTTTACTGTTTTAACGCTTTTCGTGCTTGAAGAATATGGACTATTGGTGGTCCATACCTATATACGAACGGAGCAATAGAATCGCATCCGACGAGGCCTAACTGGAAGATCGTCAGTGAACAGCCACAACATCGAATATCTTGCAGGGCTGAGCATTAGGCAGTACATTTATCGCAATGGAAGTCGTATATCAATAGAGGATACTTTGAACATATATATATATACGTCTTCTTCATCGAACAGAAGGACAACTCTACAACATCACCACCACCGTGTTTCAATCAAAGCCTACTGAACCATATCACGAAGTCGAAGAAATTCATCTCCAAATTTTCCAAATCCTCAGAGAACCCCTTGATGTCTCTTCGCTACTCTGAAATAATGTGTCTCCCGTTCCTCTCTCGCTCACACCGACAAGACTACTATTACCAAGATGCACGACCGGTCTATGTCCCCAACCCATACGAGCGGAGATATCATACTCCGCATTTATACGAGTCGCGACACGATGAGCTGAAGAGGCGGAGACGGATAAATGCAGGAATATATGCTGCTGCTGGGTATGCTTTTTCCTCCCGTTGGATCGAGATATACGAGGTGACATTCATGCTGACCTTGAATAATTGTTCTAGAACCGCAAACTATTAGTAGTCTGTCCGACAGCCAGTCTAACAGTTATTTGAACCTCTGTGAGGTTCAAGGCCATGGGGGGATTGCTGTCTTCTTTTCACGGCATTTGAGCACGGATATTGTGGCGTCTCAGTTATGACTTTTTTTTTCTCCAAGAATCTGTTTTCCTACACAAGGTTGAATACCCGATGTACATTATCATCAGTCTGTGTTGTGTATATCTTGCTATGGGAGGCTTGAGTGTTGTATTTATCACGTCTGGATGTGTGCGGTAGATCAAAATACTCTCTCCGAAATTGAACTTCCTTGACAAGCAAAGCCTTTGAAGATCATAAAGAAACTTACTTCCTTCTATTGAACGGCACAAACAAATCTAGCGCTAGCCTCGACAGATATACCTATCATTGGCTTGTCCATTCGATGAATACAAGAAGTGTGACTCAGGGTTACATTCGAGATTGAACCCTCCAGCACACACGTATGTACCTACCCTTCACCACATAAGTAAGGGGGATCTGCCCTGCCTTCTACCAACTCTAACTCAGATGACACTTCCATCGCTGTCTCAGAAAAATATGGCCGCCGATCTGAGCAAAGAATCCAACGCAGCATGGGACGCCAACGCCTCGTTCTGGGACCAAGCGATCGGCAGAGACGGCAACAGATGGTATCACAAGCTCGAGCTCCCAGTGCTTGAGAAGCTCGCTCGCGTAGAGCCGGGGACGCCTGCTCTGGATCTCGCGACGGGGAACGGGTTGGTTGCTCGCTGGCTGGCAGCGCAGGGAGCGCGCGTTCTCGCGACGGACGTCAGTCCGAAGATGGTCGAGATCGCAGCCCAGTATGAGTTGAGAGACGAGCAAAGAGCCTCGAAAGTTGACTATCGCGTTTTGGATCTGACTGATCCTGATCCCTCTGCTTGGGAGCATGTCGTGGCTGAAGCACAGAAGGTACTAGTCTCCATGCCGGAGAACCATAAAATACACGGTAGAAGCGACGTGTAGAGAGCACTGACATGGGGGCCATGTATCAGGTCGGCGGCTTCGAGCTGATCACCATGAACATGGCAGTGATGGATATTTCCACCCTGGATCCACTAGTTGCTGCGCTGCCAAAACTGCTGCGACAAGGCGGGAGGTGAGCTTTCTCTGTTGCAGGACAGAAGAACATCCAATGGAGAGTCTCCATGCGCTCACACAGCTTTCTATGGCCGTCAGGTTCGTGGCGACGACTCTCCATCCCGTCTTCCACACCACGGCTGGATCCCGCAAGATCGAACTGCGAATCAGTCCCGAGGATGGGTCGGAGGAAATCATCCGCTCGTTCAGCCTAACAAACTATATGAACGTGCCTCTGATGCGAGGAATGGCGATTGACGGGCAGCCGAAATTGCAGGTCTGTCCTGTCCCGTACCGTAGTACTTCTCCGCTCAGCAGAAGATCTCGCGCTGATGAAGGTGTCATCTGATGGCGAATGCAGGTCTATTACCATCGCCCGCTGCACGAACTGTTCCGTCCCTTCTTCGCGGCTGGTCTCGTTCTGGATGCGCTGGAGGAACCTACGTTCAGCAAGAGCGATGTGTCGGACAAGATGGGCGCGTATGTGTATGAGCACTTTCGCGAGATGCCTCAGATCATGGGACTTCGTATGCGGAAGCTGCACTAGAGCTAACCTTGGCCGGGTGATGTTGATGACTTGATGAGTTGTCGTTGATTTGCTGTGTCGTGCGATCTATACGGTCCGAGGTCTCGTCTCTGGTAGAGGGATCGCTAAAACCTAAAATGAACAAACGTACAAAGACAGTCCAAGCATAAGACTAGATGGTAAGGTTGCCAGACGCAATTCCTGTTCAGGGAAGAAACAGCAATATAGGACACTCTGAATTGAAGGACAAGAGAAAATATGACCACGAGACAAAGAAATTGGCAAACTGAGTTATCTCAGCTGCTTGGCCGGCAGGATGAACCCATCAGCAGAGGCACCAATTCTATCAAAAGGATATACACATTTCATTCATATCATCAGACATCGATCCAACTATGCGCCCAAGATCACCTTGTGAGTTGCCGCCTGCTTGGCAGGATCGTTGAACCCATTGATGTCCCAGCGCGGCTTGTCTACATCACTCATTAGCAACTGAATCCAAAGACCTCCCGTCAAGAGAAAGACATACTGGCAACATAAGGAACGTTGAAGCGCTTGGGCTCCTTGCCCAAGGCGCTGATCTGCAGGAACTGTCATTCAGTTGGTGCATAGGGCTTGCTGTCATCTCCGTGGCAGGTACGGGATTGGGCTATACTCCTTCATCCTCAGCCCTTCAAGCGGATAAAAGGGTAATAGTTCTGGCTAAATTACCGATTCTATATCAGTTCTGTATATTGATTGTATGGAGTATATACCAGAGTACGCAGCGAAGGGAGAGCCTACAGAGATTATCGAGGATTGAATTCGGATTTATCACACTGAAAGAAAGCTTTCCCTTTACAAACAAATATTCGATGGGATTCAATCATTGACACCAAATGTCTTAGAGTAGATATAGTAGCCTAGACTTGAGACAGATCCGGCCGACATTCCATGCATACCTCCCTGTTGCATATGCAGTCTTTCAGGAAGAAACACGACAGGCCATCGTCAGGACAATCCCAAGGTGGCATCGATTGCAACGGACTCAGCAATTATATATCATTGAGAATCCAATCGCCTGTAACCCCTGCTTCCCTCCCATGGAGTTTTCAAAATACACATTCCCCTCCCCCTGCTGCCAATCACTCAACTCGACCAGAAAACTCATCTGCTCCGAACAGACATCACTGGCCAGGATGGTCTGGAACAGAGACGTCGTCGTCCCTGTGGGAAAGGCAAACGTCGAGACCATCTCCCTCTTCTTCGGCGGAGTATTCCACGTCGGCGAGTTCGTGTTATTCCACGGATCCGTCGTCCAGATATCCGCCTGGGTCGACGGGCCGGAGGCGATCTGATTCGCTTGAGTCAGCGGCGGGATCTCGATCTGCAGCATGCATCCCGTCGCGCCTTGGGGGATGTATTCGAAGGTCAGGGCGGAGGTTTGCTCGTTGCCGACGGGGCTGCCGGCGCGGGTGAGGGCGAAGTATTGCCCTGCGGAGGGCTGGTCGGGGATCCAGACCTGGAGGGTGTCGATGATGGAGGGGCCTTGGGACTCGCAGGCACGACGGAGGAGGTCTTCCGTTGGCGTTGGGGACGCGATTGCGCAGGAGAGGAGGAGGGAGATGAGAAGAGCGGAAGGTTTGTTGTACATGATGATAGTTGATGGCGTTCTGTTCAATTTGGGTATACAGTTTTTCTTTTTGATCAAATCAATTCTGCTCAGATCGGTAGTAGAGAATAGACAAGGACCGTATAGCCTTTATATTTATATACTCCCCTTGTCTATAAAAATAGCATCGGATAGCTCAATACTGCACCTCTAAACAACTTGAAATCGATCACTGACTGTACATCCGACGCGGGAAAAACAAAACCTCAAACCCGTCAAATCGCGAGTCGAGACGGCTGAGACAGAATACGAGCAGCAGTAAAAACAAGATCGATCCATTAAGATTGGATGCTGATCCGGCAGTGTCACCGCCATGCAAGGCAGTCCAAGTACTCCGTATATCTCGTCAGCTCAGGCAGTCCTCTATTGACCGCTACTCTAACTGGACGGGGAGGGAAGAGGAGCTCCCGATCTGATAGTATTCCAAGAGGATTGATAACGGGACTGTGCCATGCCAAGATCTCGTATAACAACAGCTGAAGGGGGCTCGGAGAGTCGTGTTGGTAGAGAACGGAGCATTGTTGTCGTCCCTGCTGGATACGAGACTGGAGTACGGAGTAGACTGAGACAATACTTATCACCTCTGCAGCTGTAGAGATACGACGGAACATGTCATGCCTGAATCTGACTATTGTCCTGAGTTAATTGGATTGATCGCTAGCTAAGCTGTATACCCTGAAGGTGAAGTACGGAGTAAGCGAACACGAGAAACACAGCTTGGCGTGGCGGGCGAGGAAGATGAAATCAAAAAAAGCAGAAGAGATCGAGGTCTGAGAAGAAGCAGAGAGCTGGATCTAAAATTCAAAGCCTGCCTAGTCTTGGTCGTGGCTGGACACTGAGATGCTTACGCTTCCTGTCATTGCATCTGTCAATGTCCCGTGTGTATTACATCGATCAAGGAAGGAGATATTCTCTACCAGGGATTCTGATTTCGTCTTATAAAGGAACCTCCCCGGAAGTGCACGGCACAAGAAGCTCTGTCGACAAGTAACAATATCGGCTTCGGCATTTCTTCATGCCACTGCGTATGTACCGCAAATGATATATATACATATATATACATTCTGCGCGACTTCTCGCTCAATGCTTCTTCCCCTCCGACATAAACAGATTCAACAACTTGTTATAATCCGGCGTTCCCAACCCCGTAACTGGATCCCAACCCTTCGCGGCCGCTAACCCGTCCGTGCCACAACCGGGATTACTGCCCACAGTGATATCACGGAACACCTCCGGATGCGCGTAAAGGATCGGGTTGACAAACCCAACAGTCGACATGCCCTTCTCGAGCCTCTCCTCATTGATACGAGTCAAGATGGACGCAAAAGCCGGCGACGAGGCCGACGTGCCTCCAATGAGGACGGCCTTGCCTTCCCAGACGATAACCACGTTGCCACCGACAGCAGCGACGTCAGGGTATGCGCGTCCGATGCGATTGTACACGCCGCCGTTGGCGCCGAAGGAGCTGTTATCCACGCTCTCATAGTACGGGTACGGCGGGTTCGAGATCTTAAAGTACTCGGCGACGGCGGCCTGTTGGTACTCGGGCTACTTGTAGATGTTGCTGAAGCCGCCGCCGGAGGGGAACCGCGTCACTGCGATTTCTTCGTCCTTCGTTGCATCTGCTCCGGGAGGGAGGTAGGTAGCTCCCACAGCGGTGATGTAGGGGCAAGTGACGGGGAACTGGGGCACGAAGATCGTGCCATCCGTGCCGAGACAGTTGCTGGGCGTAGGGTCCCCGTTTTCGCCTTCAACACCAGAGTCTCCCGACGACGCGAGGACAGAAACACCCTGCAGACCGAGCTTCATGAACTCATTGCACTGGCGGCGCTGGTACGAGATGGGCAGGTCGGCTTCAGGACCGCCGTAGGAAATCGAGATCACGTTGGTGGGCTTGTAGACACCGCACTGCAGCCGGCCCTTGTAGCCGCCCGGGGCCGGGTCAGGGTACGGCGGATCCTCGGGCGAGTTGCCCGTCTCGCCGTAGGCGGAGTAGGTGCAGTAGGAGCCGTCGATGGCGTCGAGGAAGTTGTTGAGGAACCCTTCGAAGGTGTAGTTGTTCTCGTACACGGGGTCGTCGGTCTGGAAGAGGACCGAGTTCTGCGGCCAGATGATCGGGTAGGAGATCTGGAAGTCGAGATCGGATTCAGCCCCAGCCTCGTTATCGGGGAGAGGAGCGACAGCGCCGTCGATCAGATCCAGCTTTGGATGCGTGCCGTTGGGGATTTGCCTATCGCTCGCTGTTAGATGTGGTGGATTGGTAGGAGATAGGACCAACAGGCAGGGCTCACGGATAAAAGTTGCTGAAGAACAAATTCAAATCCTCCTGGGCGAAGACGTCTCCCAGGTCCTCAAAGGTACCCAGCTCATTACCTGGAGTGACCTTGTTGCCAACAGGGATACCGTACATAGCTATAGAGGGTAGTTTAGCCACAGTGCCTGCGCAGGGTTTCTGGAGGTGAGAAGATCTGACCTTTGATACACTCGGGGGTAACTGCCTCATCACATTGGCCAACGGATTGGCCTTGACTTGATCCATCGGCGTGGCCAAGGGTTTGATCAGTGGACCCTTGGAGTTCTTGAAGCCAAAGATCCGCTTATCCAGCTTCGAGCGGCGCACTCCGGTGACCTCGAGGAGCCTGATGCCGGGGGTAATGTAGTCGATATGCTCGCGAACAGACTCTGGCACAGAGTACCTGCCAGAAATTAGCCACTCAACCTATTTCATGCTTGCAACTCCCACGGGCTTCAGGTTCCAAACTTACTTCTCACAAGCGATGTGGGACTTGCCGGTCATCGCATGAGAGTAGACATAGTACTTTGTACGCAGCAGAGCCTCGACCTCCTCCGCATGCGCATCGAACTGCAACCACTGCTTGTTGACCGATTGGGAGATCCGATCGGCCGCAATGCCCGTTGATTCAAGCCAGCCACGCACCGAATCCACGGTCTCCTGCGACGGGGCAAAGATATCACGGACTTCCTCGACAGTGTAATGCTTTCCATACAGTGGAGAGTTGTGGTCCGACCTAGCAATTACACCAACACGTCAACCCACGAACACTTACCGTTAATGGAGAAAAACGCAAAGAGCAAGAAGGAACAGACATACACCTCCATGAGTAGCTCATGGCCGCGGTCCAGATTCCTCTGCGTCAAACCAATGCGCATCGGCAACAGGGCCTTCTTGTCGAGCCTCTTCGCATTCTCCCACATGCTAGGCAGAGCATGACGGCGCTCATGCACGATCATAGTCGTGATGGGAGGTAGGTACCGCAAGGGCACCAGCAGCAAGTGCTGCGAGGAGCTAGAGGGAGGAGTTCTTCATCCTGACCCCCGGGGAAGTGTGCTTGACCTGATGAAGACCACGCACGCTCGCAGAGCACACAGTGGGGATCAAAGCAGGAGAAGAAAAGAACCGACATAACCAACAGCCTTTATTTATAAGAGTCTGCATGGATCACACCCCGCATTGGACACTGGGGTCTCGCAAGAACAGGTCCAGTAATACTAGGTCATGGCGCAATAGTGCCGTCGTTTCTCGACCCCTCGAATGTCCAAGCAGTAAGTATGAATCGATGGCAACCATGTGCTAGCTCAGAAATTGCCAGAAATCATCCAGCAGAGCTAAGTCTGGAGGCGTCATTGAATCGAGGAAGCTCCGACTCCGACATGGAGGTACTGTATCTTGTGCCTGACAAGGGATGACCGCGAGTGGGTCAAAGATAAATGAGAGAGAGGCGTGCAGCCTCATTCTTCGGGCAGTTGAATCAAGAAACACGTTCAATGGAGCCTGCAATCGCAGATGACGCATCAAACGACCTTCTCGATTCGGACGTGGTCGAGCGCAGCTAGCCTGAGCAGAAGAACCATCGACAAGATGGAGCGATAGGGAGACAGAAATGGCGATAACTATACATGAGCTTGAGCTTTTACCATCCCTGCAACGTGGTGGATCGGCCAATTATCGCCTGAGATGCATTGTTAGCTCTGATTGCGAGTGTAACGTCTTGCAGGGATCAGAGGAAATGAAATGAATCTTTCTACAGAGTGCACTCCAGCAGCAGAATTTGAGATAACGACGGGCCCATCGGACAGACCAAGGGGGAAATCAACATCTCCAAGATATCACAGATAACTCATTGCCAACTCTCGAGCTATTAATTTATTCAGAGCCAGGTCGTGTGGCCCTGGGGTTTGACCACCGGTGCTCCGACAGTCTGTTGCCTCGACTCCGTTTTGTGCACGACAGAAACTGTTGCATCGAGAGATCTCCCCGGATCGATCTTCGTGAATATCTACAGAACTGGCAAGTACTTAGCTACTTCGCACGTCGGCGTTTAATGCGCACTACGGAGTAGCTTGCCGCATAATGCAAGTATCTGATCCATAGTTCCATACGCTTCTCGTGCAAGTGTGTCTTGGTGCTCTTCAACGATTATCGTGTGTATCGTTTATCTCCTCCTCGTTGGATTCGAGGCCGCATGTCTAGCCAGCTGTCCAGCGAGAGTCGCAGATACAAATACAAGAGTGAAATCGTCAACTTTCGGATGCCGCCGTCTCGATGCTCGTCTGGCATCATATCCACGGCCACGATCCCGCAGAGCGACCGCAAAGATTGCGTCTATCCCCCTTGGTCGATCTTCATCGGAAGAACGCATGCACCACTACTTGCGCTCCCAAGACAATCACCATCCCATCCAGGGAGTAGATGATGTTACAAACCGACAATCTGTTTCCTGGGTTATAACTCAGCGGCCAACCCGGTGGCACCATTTATCGCCAGATCGAAACAATCCTTATCCCCTAATAAGTGTTTCAAACAACGCAATCGATCTTCTGGCGATAGCCCACATTGAGGCGACGCTAGATGATATACGCTTCAACAATCCTGCTGCGGACCGAAGCAGCCTCTGGGTATAGTCGGGGCGGGCTGGCCCTTGTAGTGATAATTGTAGGAAAGTGACGACGTGTTTCGGGCAGTCGGGCGCGATATAGCTTTCAATCTCGACGCCGGGCTTGAGCGAGGCTTTGCAGTTGCGCACCACGGCCCCGACCACGTTCTCGACACTCAACACGTCCGTGGTCAGTGAGAAGGAGCCCGACGACAATTTCGAGTAGTCGAGCACATCGTTGATCACATGGAGCAGGACATTGGTCGAGTCCTCGATGATGGAGGCATACTCGCGCTGCTGGTCGGTCAACTCCGTGTCGGTCAGCATGGTGAGGGCGAGAAACAGTCCGTTCATGGGCGTGCGAATCTCGTGGGACATGTTGGCCAAGAACTCGCTTTTCAGTTTGGACGATTCTTCGAACGCGGCGATCAAACGGGCCTCAGCCGCCTTGCGCTCGGTCAAGTCTCGGGTCACCTTGACAAAGCCCACATGGCGACCAAATTGATAGATCGGCGCGATCATGACATTCGCCCAGAAGCGCGACCCATCCTTGCGGTACCGCCAACCCTCATCCTCGACCTTGCCGTCGCGCAGACAAATGACAAGTTCTTTCGCTGGTTTGTCTGCCAGGCGGTCGTCTTGACCGTAGAAGATGGAGAAGTGCTTGCCAATAATTTCCGTCGACGTATATCCTTTCAAGATAGCGGCTCCCGAGTTCCACGTCGCGATATGACCCCGGGTGTCCAACATGAAAATGGCGTAGTCTTGGACCGTATCGACCAGAATTTTGTATGTCTCGTCGATGTAGGCGTGTTCGCTGATGACTTTGGAATCCGCATGGTCCTTGGTAACGTCGTGCGCCTCGAGTATGACGGAGACCAGGTCGGCATCTTCGAAGATCGGGGTCATGCGCAGGCGGTAATAGGCGTTAGTGTCGGGAAGATGCACATTGTCAATGGTCTGCACCGCGCGAGAAGTGATCGCATCCCGCAGCGCCCCGCTGATGGTCGGGATGTCGGGCACCGGAATCGTGAGGGGCGGGATCTCGTAGATACTTGTATTGACAAGCTCGTCGCGCGTTCGCTTTGAGAACGCGAGATGACTCTCCGACACCTCAATCACACGCAGAGTGGCATCGAGCACGATGGTGGGCACGGGGATATTCCGAAAAATGCGCATCATCGTTTCCTCCGGTTTCCGCGCAACGGCGGGGGGCTCCTGGCTGGGATCATCGTGAGGATGATTGTTGGGCAATGGATGTTCCTCGGCTGGCGTAGGCGGTACATTCTCAGCGGGAACGGTCGCCAGCATCGTCACATCCGCAGGGGCGTGAGCTTTCTCCGCGCTCTCCATCTTCGGCCGCAACGACAGCATGTTGACAGTCATCTGGACTCCAGAGACGACTGGTGGCCCGCCCAGACAGCAAGGGTAGTCGGGGCTGAAGCAAATGCTGCGCCGCGGGATTCATCCAGGGAGGAGAAGCGGACGGAGTGAGCGAAGTGAGATGGGAGGGTCAAATAAGACGAAGAAAAAAGGACGTCGGCAAATAGTATAGTATAGTAATTAGCAAACACTGCGACAGGAGACGACAGACCCGCTGGTACCGAGTAGTCCTACCAGAACCAGCAGTCGAGCATGACTCGCAGATTTGAATGGATGCAAGTGCCGATGCTGGAGATGTCTCAGCATCTGCCTCCAGTTCAGTATGCTGTCTCAGACTGCAGTTGGACTGGGGTCAGTGGCACTGTAGTATGGAGTAGAGCGAAGAGAGTCGAGAAAAGAACGAAAGGGACGAGACCAGACCAGTCAGTCCACCATTCGCTGACCCAGAGCAGTTGAATGGAAGAAGAGGAAATGGGAGAGTCGAGTGAGTAGGATCTGCTGGAGGTAGCTCGGACACTCGACTTGGAGTTTCTGCTCAGTGACCAAGAGGCACACTACGATGACTGTCGACTCGACTGCACAGGATTATTGTCTCCTACGATAAGTATAAGTAATACCTACTGACTCTCCGTACTGACAACCGTCTTGGGTTGAACTGAAGATTTCCATCCACTTGACTGCTGCACACCGTCCTTGCTTCATCTTTCTCTGACGCCATCACTCTGGCACAAGCTGACCCTCTGGCTGGTCTCATTAGCCAACTGACCGGGACGCACGCCGAGTCAAGGTTGGATTGGGACAAGAAAGTGACATTTGGGCCGGAGCATACCATGGATGAGACTCGTCTTGTCCACTTTCCTTGACTCCATCCGCCCCAAGAAGCACGTTCAGCTCCAGCCAATCCATCGCGATGGATCTGCTTTAGCTTCATGGCGAACTCTGGTTCTTGCGTGCTGATCGACGTCATTTTCAAATCCAACTTGGGCGAATCAAGCGTTTCATGTTTACTCTTGGATGGACGAGTTGAGGCATCAATCCTGGAGATGTTTAATCGTATCGTTTCATCCATCCTCCTCACTGATGGCATCTGTCTTGTTTCTACTCACGAACCATGTTCGACTAGGGACTCAAAACATGAAACCTACCATCTGGCAGGGTACTGGACAGAGCGAACACCGACGCGCAAACCGAGTTCGAAGGTCTGCGCGACCAAATTCCGGTCTAGCTACCGACCTCCAGATGCTCACTGACCTTATTTGAACAACTTCTCGCAGTCAAGAACATGAGGCAGTGGTGATCAATTGATAGATGGTGAAGTCAGGGCAGATAGATGAGACCGGGAGCAACAGCTGGGAGGGATGTTCTTTCAGTACTAGTATATACCACTCTATGGGCATCTCAAAATGGAATTATTTTACTGGCCGATGTCACAGCATCTGCCTTAGAGCTAGATAGATTAATTGGTGAAGCAATTGATTCTCCCGGGTTCTTCTTCGTCGTACGTCTGCAGAATCTCCCGTCCTCGAGGCGACTCTCCAATATGCGTCTTTGTTTGTGACAATGGAACGAGAGCCACTCAGGCACAATCAGAACCGATCATTCATGCAGTGTGACTCGAGACTAGCATGGCTTACAAGCGCCAGCATTTGACAGACGTCTGGACGGACAATCATTATAAATACTGTCTTCTGGCACACATAACCAGATCGTGATAGATCCGGATCAACACTATCCGTCATCAAACATGCCCCAAGATCAACTCAAAACAAGGTATGCGTGTTGCGATGCGAAGAAAGATCACGAGAACCGGCTCATCAGCTGAGGGGGTGCCAGATGAAATCCACGCTGCTCAGCCAGCAGCTCACTCCTCGATGACATTCTCTCGTTCCGCCCTTCGCACCATCTCCAGCAGCGCATCGGCAACCCCATACGAGAACGCATATCCACCACCACCGAATCCATACGCCGAGAGAACTGTCCGGTTATCGAGCGTTTGAGACTCCAGTCGGAACCCACCCTTTCTCGACGGCCGGATGCCGATGATATAGCTCAACTGGTCTTCAGAAGGATGCTCAGGAACGATATCCGGCGCCAGACGATGGGCGCGTGCAATTTCATCGCGGGCGATGTCCATGTCGACGTCTGGGGATCTGGACATGTCCTGTCCGTCAGTCTTCCTGTCGCAGAACCTAGTTGAGCACTACTTGCGACTTACAGATTATCCGGCTGCTTGACACCTCCCAAGACCACGCCCTTGGACATCGGTCGCGGAATCACATACGTATACTCCTGTCCATTCCGGAAATACATCGTGTGGCAGTCCTCTGTGTGATAAAACACATTCTGGCCTCGCTCGGGGAAGCAATTCTCGTCCTGGACGTCACGGAGATTCTTGCTACCCCAGCCACTGGCGTTGATGAAGATTCGCGACTCGGGGAACATGTCGTAGAGCTCCTGTAAAGAGTCTACGCGTTTGCGGATGAAATGCCCGCCTAGTGCGGTGATCTGTTTGCCCAACCAGGGCATGTGCCGGGTTGGATCTGTGACGAGAGTCTTATACGACCAGGCGCAGTTGAAGTTGGATGGATATTCGCCTGGTTGCAGCTCGCGGAAC